>CAJPEV010002458.1:9295-44362 GCA_905338385.1 Darwinula stevensoni | reverse complement strand
CCCAAGAAATATGATCCCAAAAAATATTTTGGAAATTTGACATTTGAGCTCAGTGCGTGAGCGGTCACGTTCTTGCCAAGTTTCAGCTTTCCATATCTCTCCGTCTTATTCAAGCTAGAATAATTTTCTGAATGAGTAACGCGACATAGAAGGCAAGAGAAGCCGAAAGAAAGCCATGGAATGGCCGGGAATTGAACCCGGGCCTTCTGATTGCCACTCAGAGGTGTTAATACTACACCAACGAAACCGGAACATCCAATAACTCCTCTCAATGCCATCCTCATCCGTCACAATATGTATTGAAAAAAAATACTTCTCCCCCCAAAATGTGTGCGTCCAGGGCATGTACCTCGGAAGTCGGTTTTTTTCAATTTCCTGCTACCTTTTTTTCCCCTTTTCAAGAACAACATAGTTTGATTTCCTTCTTCTTTTATTCTAATAAGTGAAACTTGAAAAAACTGGGGCCTTTCACCTTTCACCTCTCCATTCGATCTCAAGAAATTTATTTTGCTCAGAAGCATTCTTTCAGATCATCTTAAAGGCTAGACTGGGTATTCGATGAGAATTTGGAGATTGAGGAAATTTAATTTACTATAAAAAAAGTGCTTTCTCAGCAAGTTAAACATTAACCTATCATATAGTTGATTAGGTTCATCGCCTTCGCAGCCTGATGGCAAACTGGCGTAAAGTGATTTATTTCTTGAGTTTGACTTCATATGCGAAGTTATGGAGTTCTACAAGTGATATTGACAAAATAACAAAGTTTATTTGCTCGTTCCTCACTGGAAACGGTGTCCATTGTGACACTAAATTGGCGAATTTAAATGGAATTCATGTAGTTCCAGAACGATACTTTCTGTTACATCAGATGAGCTAAATTTGAGTACATGCCATAAAAAAGGAAATAAAAACGACCTTATAAAAAACCTAAAAAAAAACACTATGCTTCGCTTATTATCAGCTGTTAACTTAGCCCCAACAGTTATCAAAGTAACTTCAAGAAACATTGTAACTTGAATAGTGAACCCAATGCAACTTTAAAAACGGGTCATATTTCAGTAAAAGAATCATTTCCTTAAAGAACCGACTGGAAACAAATCCAAAGAGCAATTCGAAATTCAGACAAGGAAATCCTTGCAGTGCGATCATCAGTTTTTAAATGAATTTGTTCAAAAGAGGGCTCATTTTCAAGTCTTGAATTTTTACCTTGTGAAAAAAACAATCTTTTCGACTCCAGGACCTCTAAGAAGTTATTCTTTCTGTTTTTGTTTGCTTAACGATAGAAATGTGAGTGTAGTACCTTATGCCTTGAACCCAACGGAATGAATCGCCTCGACAACAGGGAATGTCATGGTCCAAATGGCGAACACCCAATCCAAATTTCGGTATTGCAGACTATACTGCATAATATTTGTCGGTTAAGGCTCGCATAGGAAGATGTGAGAAGAACTTCTACCACCCACATGACGTAACGGGGAGAAAGACAAAAAACCGAAGAGAAAACACGTAACACACAGCCGGAAGGACTACATGAACTAAAGAGATGAAAAAAGTCACGTTCAAAGTGGGGAAAGGCCCCTTCGCTTCTCGTCCCTTCTCTTTATCGTCCTCCTCTCTCCCATCAGCTGCTACATTGGAAACCATCTGGCTGCATTGGATCATGCGATCGCCGGTTCACCCACACCCTTCCGTGTTTGCATCCCTATATTAACCCGGTTTCTCCGCTGCCATTCTCAGTCTGCCATCCTCACATACTACTCTCTCACAAGGAACTTCACCCGGCGATCATCATGAAGCTCATCGTGAGTCACTGGTCATACCTCAGACTTTGATTTTGCTATTTAAAAATGTTACATTTCCTGGTTTATTGGTGGCTGGAGCAGGGTATCGGGTTGGTGTTGCTGGTGTTGTTGTTAGAAGCCTTCTTCGTGCTAGGCGATCCCAATGCAGATCCAGAAGCGAAAGCAGTTGCTGATCCCAATGCAAGTCCCGATCCCGTCGCCAGAGCGTCTGTTTTATTCTCCCTTCCCGATATAGTATTAAGAAAATTCATGTATTATATTTTTTGGTCAGCGCCCAGCATTGCACTTTCTCACTTTTTTTCAAGAGACCTTCCATAATTTTATCTAAAATGTTTAAATATTATGTTGTTATTTTTTCAAGCCTGACACACTTTGATCGCGCTTGCTTTGTAACAGTACAAAAATGGGACATATACCTGCTGAAAAGATTTTTCGAAGGAAAGAGCGAAAAACATTCGCGTGTCTATTAAGCTTAACTTCGACTTCATAATATCGGGTATGTAGGTACCCAAGTAGCAGCAGCTCGAGCTCGAGCAGCGGCGGCGGCGGCGGCGGCTACGGCAAGAAGAAGAAGTACGGAAAGAAGAAGAGCAAGAAAACCAAGAAGAAGAAGCGCCCCTCCTCCTCCTCGTCTTCATCCTCCTCCAGTTTCGGGTGAGACTTGGTGGAAAAAATTTAAGGGGAAGGTGTGGAAGATGTTGACTAGTATAATGCAAGGAAAGTGAAGTAAACATATTTGTGCTAGGTACATTAATAAATCGATTAATTTTGTTAATTTTATGGTAATATGTTTATTACATGAAACACAAATATGTAGATTCATATTTATGCATGAATACAATTAATCTTTCACTCACTAGGAAAATAATCCTGGTTTTCGTATAATCCCTTGGCCTTGCAGAGGATACGGACGCTGACAGTGGCTTCCCTGGCCTTAGGAAATGAAGCTGCTCGCGTCTATCGATCGGCCAGTTCTTCACGGTTTCCCTATCATACCTAGATGGTTGTGGCTTTCAGGGCTAGTCATGGTTCTTCTCTCGATTGTCGACGTGTATTTCAATAAAGGAATGTTTTTCACTTCCGTTTTGTCTTTTTCACGAGATGAGTCTTCTCTAATCGCACATATCCTCTTCAATGCAAAGCATCCCAATCACATTTCAATTGGACGATCACAGAAAGAATGAAGAAGTGGTGTTGCATGTTGAGCTACAAATATTTCCTTACTTGAAGTGATGATCTATGCGAAAATGCTGCATGTAAAATATTGTATTACAGTAATATTTAAGTACTTCACGAACACAAGTTCCAAGGAAGTACAGAGATTCAATCTACGTAGTTCTACTGACCTTTATTGAAAGTTATTCCATCCAACCTTGAGCCACATGTTCCACCAGTTCGCACGAGTCAATATTGAACCAGAACAAAATCAGTTTCCGGTAAAATAACTGGAAAGCTTCTTTAATAAATTTTTTCATTAAACTTTTTCCCCTTCAAGAAGGTCCAAAGGAGGTGAACCAAGTTACAGTCTGGTTGTTGCCAGGATAGAAGAGAATATCGGTAGACGAATGATGGAAGAGAATACGAGGGGGAGGAGGAAAGACATTTAAAGATATACGAGGTGCTGAAATGGTGCAGGATGAAGAAAAAGCATCGATCCAGAACGCGTTAACCTCAACTTTCCCATCCAGAATTGCCTGATGTACATGCTGTTTTCTAACAGTGAAACAACATGGATTCCATTTTACTTGCTACTAGGGGTTCTAACAGATATTGTTGGGTAATGGTGACGCATCATTTTCGAACCAGGAAGCATTGCAGGCTTTTTTAATGCCCTTTTCAGGGCCTACTTTATGTAATATTTTTTTTTTCTATCGGCTAATTTCCGGCGTGAATGAGTCCTGCTCTAACCCATCTATATCTCTATTCCAGCTGCAAAACAGGAAATCTTGATAGCCCGAGAATGTATGTCCGAAACCCATCAGCAGTAGAGTTTATTACACATTAGCTTTGAAATCTGAAACTCGCAACAGGACAAAGATACATGGAAAATTTTTCATCTGCAGCGTACTTGTCCTTATTTCCTGTTACAATTCTATACCAGTCGAATTTCCGGATGATTACTAAAAAAAATTACTGTTGAGACTTGAATGAATCGAGCTTCTCCCTTGCCTCTCGAATTTAGTGCCACTTGAGTGTCCTAAGCGATCCGATCGCCCATAACGGGATCCACTTCGAAGCAGTCTTGAAACGCATCTGGTTCCAAATCTTGAAAATCCGTACCATCGGTGCATTGACCCTCCACGCTGCTCAGGAAGTCGGGCTCCAGCGCGATCCAAGCCATGCTGCAGTCGCACGTGGTGGGGTTCCCTGCAACGGAGACGGAAGGATGTCGGGGACTGCATCGCGGAGACGAACGGCTCGACGCTCACCGTAGAGGTAGATGCGCCCGAATCCTCGAGAAAGGACCTCCAAAATGGGTCGGAAGGACTCTTCCGTTAATTCGCGGATTTCGTTTTCCATTAAGTTTATGTCCGTGTCGGACGTAACCCCTGGAATGAATGCAGCACGCGAATTAGTGCGAACAGACTTCATGAAGGAACACTTTTAAAACAAGAGTTGCATTACATACCAGTGATAGCGTGGGATTCCAGGCTTGAGATGCTGTTACCCTTGAGTTGCACGCCTCTCAAGGCTTCACTGTGGAATTCTAAAGACCCGTTCCTTAGTGTCGGTCCCAGGTCGCATGCGTCGCAGGAAAATTCCGTCAGATTCCTCATGTCCGCAAAGAATCCATCTTGCACCTCCGAGATGGGATTTCGATCTGCAATAATCAGAATTGTATCGTCTGAGGACTTCAAAGACATCTGGAAACAATCGGCTTCAAGTCAAGTTTTGCATCGATTTGTCGAAATTGGGGTCGCCGTTACTATGCCATGCCGAAAGTCTGGCATCATGAAATGTTACTGAGGGAAAACCACGGTTTGTGGCTCCCTTCTTTTTCCTACGCTGAGAAACTTCATGAGAAATTGCCTTGATGTCATGTGCTGCTGATGCATATCCGCATTTATGTCCAAATCTCATGGCATCACATTTTGATTTCAGAGTTTTTACGCGCAATGTAAGTAGTCGTGGTTCGCCGCACATTACTGGAAATTTTCGGAATTGTTCCATTAGACAGGAAAACAAAGTAAAAATATATTTGTAAATAAATTGTGTTCTGATCGTTAATGTATGGAAATCGTTGTGAATGTGACGACGTAGTTCATTGCGGCCACCCAAACGGGCTAATTCATAAAGCTATTACGTTCGAAGTGACATTGAGGCGCAATAACGAGAATCACGAGCCAACTTAGGTTTCCGTGGCCCAAGTTTTCCACACGTCACTTTTACAGGAGTCTAGCAATGGACAGGCTCCCTGGTAGAGCTCTCCAGTTCAACCGATCAAATAAGAAGATATAAAACTTGGAGCACGTCTTGCAGAAACGGTTTTAAAAGCAGCCGATTTTTGTTTCAAATCTGTTTGATGATTCGTCACCTTCGTAATGCCTTCTCCGCAAAATCGGAATCGATTTTTCCTGCTGCCGACCGATCAGAGCGAATACCGAAGAAACCGGGCCTGAAAAAGACCCAGCGCTTACCCATTACGAGATACCTCAGGTTCGGCACGGACCACCCAGCCCGAAGCGCGCCGATCCGATTGCTCCAGAGGAAGATCTCCACCAGACTGGAGCTCCGGAGAGGCGGCACGGCGGTCAGGGCGTTCCGGTAGAGATGAAGCGAGATCAGCCGACCGAACTGACTCAGGGGAAGGGGAAGTCCCCGAGCCCGCTCCAGTTCACGGTCAGCACCTCCAGCCGATCCTTCGAGGGGAGCAGGACCGAGGGGTGGACGGCGCTCACGGCGGTCGAGTAGACGTCGATCCTCTCGAAGGTGATGTCGCCGAGCGTTCCTTCTGGGAGGTCTTGCACTGCGCTGTTGTCGTGCAGGGTGAATTCCCTTCGAGGAGGAATTGAGTGTCTCCGTGAATTCGCTCGGTGATTATCTCTGTGAAATGTGATTGCGTATCATCTCTGTGATTATAAGTAAAAGAAGTAATTTCCTGTTGCGATAAATATGTGTCCTGGTATGAGGTTCCGTGTGACCTGTTTGAACGACACAACATATTTTTAACGTCGAGTTTGCACAAACGTGATCCATCTGACCATGAATATCATCGTGAAAAGATCGCTTAGAAGGTAATAATAATAAGGGGTCAAGTCCACACGCCCTTATGTTGCGTCGGAAGCAACTCATTGCTTGCTGATTGGCAACTTGCAATCCTTCAGTCGCAAGAAGAATGTCAAGAAATGGCAATCNATGCTGTTTTCTAACAGTGAAACAACATGGATTCCATTTTACTTGCTACTAGGGGTTCTAACAGATATTGTTGGGTAATGGTGACGCATCATTTTCGAACCAGGAAGCATTGCAGGCTTTTTTAATGCCCTTTTCAGGGCCTACTTTATGTAAGATTTTTTTTTTCTATCGGCTAATTTCCGGCGTGAATGAGTCCTGCTCTAACCCATCTATATCTCTATTCCAGCTGCAAAACAGGAAATCTTGATAGCCCGAGAATGTATGTCCGAAACCCATCAGCAGCAGAGTTTATTACACATTAGCTTTGAAATCTGAAACTCGCAACAGGACAAAGATACATGGAAAATTTTTCATCTGCAGCGTACTTTTCCTTATTTCCTGTTACAATTCTATACCAGTCGAATTTCCGGATGAGTGCTAAAAAAAATTACTGTTGAGACTTGAATGAATCGAGCTTCTCCCTTGCCTCTCGAATTTAGTGCCACTTGAGTGTCCTAAGCGATCCGATCGCCCATAACGGGATCCACTTCGAAGCAGTCTTGAAACGCATCTGGTTCCAAATCTTGAAAATCCGTACCATCGGTGCATTGACCCTCCACGCTGCTCAGGAAGTCGGGCTCCAGCGCGATCCAAGCCATGCTGCAGTCGCACGTGGTGGGGTTCCCTGCAACGGAGACGGAAGGATGTCGGGGACTGCATCGCGGAGACGAACGGCTCGACGCTCACCGTAGAGGTAGATGCGCCCGAATCCTCGAGAAAGGACCTCCAAAATGGGTCGGAAGGACTCTTCCGTTAATTCACGGATTTCGTTTTCCATTAAGTTTATGTCTGTGTCGGACGTAACCCCTGGAATGAATGCAGCACGCGAATTAGTGCGAACAGACTTCATGAAGGAACACTTTTAAAACAAGAGTTGCATTACATACCAGTGATCGCGTGGGATTCCAGGCTTGAGATGCTGTTACCCTTGAGCTGCACGCCTCTCAAGGCTTCGCTGTGGAATTCTAAAGACCCGTTCCTTAGTGTCGGTCCCAGGTCGCATGCGTCGCAGGAAAATTCCGTCAGATTCCTCATGTCCGCAAAGAATCCATCTTGCACCTCCGAGATGGGATTTCCATCTGCAATAGTCAGAATCGTATCGTCTGAGGACTTCAAAGACATCTGGAAACAATCGGCTTCAAGTCAAGTTTTGCATCGATTTGTCGAAATTGGGGTCGCCGTTGCTCTGCCATGCCGAAAGTCTGGCGTCATGAAATGTTATGGAAGGAAAGCCACGGTTTGTGGCTCCCTTCTTTTTTCTACGCTGAGGAACTTCATGAGAAATTGCCTTGATGTCATGTGCTCCTGATGCATATCCGCATTTATGTCAACATCTCATGGCATCACATTTTGATTTCACAGTTTTTACGTGCAATGTAAGTAGCCGTGGTTCGCCGCACATTACTGGAAATTTTCGGAATTCTGAATCGAGACGTGACGGGGTGAATTTGCGGTTGATGTTCCATTAGACAGGAAAACAATGTAAAAATATATTTGTAAATAAATTGTGTTCTGATCGTTAATGTATGGGAATCGTTGTGAATGTGACGACGTAGTTCATTGCGGCCACCCAAACGGGCTAATTCATAAAGCTATTACGTTCGAAGTGACATTGGGGCGCAATAACGAGAATCACGAGCCAACTTACGGTTCCGTGGCCCAAGTCTTCCACACATCACCTTTACAGGAGTCTAGCAATGGACAGGCTCCCTGGTAGAGCTCTCCAGTTCAACCGATCAAATAAGAAGATATAAACTTGGAGCACGTCTTGCAGAAACGGTTTTAAAAGCAGCCGATTTTTGTTTCAAATCTGTTTGATGATTCGTCACCTTCGTAATGCCTTCTCCGCAAAATCGGAATATAATTTTCCTGCTGCCGACCGATCAGAGCGAATACCGAAGAAACCGGGCCTGAAAAAGACCCAGCGCTTACCCATTACGAGATACCTCAGGTTCGGCACGGACCACCCAGCCCGAAGCGCGCCGATCCGATTTTTCCTGCTGCCGACCGATCAGAGCGAATACCGAAGAAACCGGGCCTGAAAAAGACCCAGCGCTTACCCATTACGAGATACCTCAGGTTCGGCACGGACCACCCAGCCCGAAGCGCGCCGATCCGATTGCTCCAGAGGAAGATCTCCACCAGACTGGAGCTCCGGAGAGGCGGCACGGCGGTCAGGGCGTTCCGGTAGAGATGAAGCGAGATCAGCCGACCGAACTGACTCAGGACGTCGAAGGGGAAGTCCCCGAGCCCGCTCCAGTTCACGGTCAGCACCGCCAGCCGATCCTTCGAGGGGAGCAGGACCGAGGGGTGGACGGCGCTCACGGCGGTCGAGTAGACGTAGATCCTCTCGAAGGTGATGTCGCCGAGCGTTCCTTCTGGGAGGTCTTGCACTGCGCTGTTGTCGTGCAGGGTGAATTCCCTTCGAGAAGGAATTGAGTGTCTCCGTGAATTAGCTCGGTGATTATCTCTGTGAAATGTGATTGCGTATCATCTCTGCGATTATAAGTAAAAGAAGTAATTTCCTGTTGCGATAAATATGTGTCCTGGTATGAGCTTCCGTGTGACCTGTTTGAACGACACAACATATTTTTAACGTCGAGTTTGCACAAACGTGATCCATCTGACCATGAATATCATCGTGAAAAGATCGCTTAGAAGGTAATAATAATAAGGGGTCAAGTCCACACGCCCTTATGTTGCGTCGGAAGCAACTCATTGCTTGCTGATTGGCAACTTGCAATCCTTCAGTCGCAAGAAGAATGTCAAGAAATGGCAATCCGACAATTAGCATAACAATATTGCCGAAACAATGCTGACAAGACTGTCTTACGAGAGGTTTGTGCGGGGCCATTGGACATCATTGAAGGCAGAGAAAATATGATCACTCGATGAAGCGTTGGAGCAGTCCACTCTCACCCTGTCGGAGCCTTCATCGTAGGCGCAGATGCAAGGAAGCACCTCATCCGCATCGGGACACGGGAATTGTCCGTTCGTACCGGGAATGGAAAAGACTAGGGACACGAAAAGGGAGAGATGGGGAAAGAACTGCATCTAGAAATCAGGTGCGAAGTTGTTCACCGAGTCCGTGGCTTTCCGTCCTTCCCCCCCCCCTCCCCCCGCGAAGCAAATCTCGCTGCTATCTCCAGCGTGCGAACGGCCGCACCTTGGCGGGACGGACGCAGGCAGATGCTCAAGCGTCATGGAGGCGAGCATCCCCATGGAAGGAATGACGGAAGTGAGGACTTCTTTTCGCGTCATTCCGCACGAAATCGACCAGTAACAGCGAATACCTGCGCCCAACAACCTCGGAATTCTCGCTACGAGTTCTAAGCTACGGTTATCAATCTAACAACCCAGTAATAATAAATTCTTCCGTCAGATCTGCAGTCTGCCAGGTTCCGTCAGATCTGCAGTCTGCCTGACCTTGCAGGGAAACGGGGAAATCCCAAGTGCGAAAAAAAAATTTGCAAATAAAAATCCTTAATTCACGAACTTCATGCATCCGCGGAGTTCCGACGACATTTCAGTGGAGTTTCAAACTTCAATTTTCGAAATCCGACGAGGGAAAAGATTCAAAAGCTCTTGCAGCTCTCAGCTGCACTCCCAAGTTGCATCGATAGAGCGGATTACTTACTTGTTCGACAATTTTACGCACAATATTAAAAAAAAAATTTGCATTCGTTCTTCATCATTTCTCATTTCGATTTTTCTTCAGTGGCTATTTAAGAAACGCGTGGCTATTTAATTCTTAAATAGCCACGCGTTCTTCCGTTTCGAATCGAATTCACAATGCGTCAACTCGTTCGTTTCGCTAAAAAAAAAACGAAATGGGAAAAACGTTTTTTACTTGCAATAAACGATCCTTGGTCGATCTCGCATCTCTGATCGAATTGGCTTCTAACGGGTTTGTACACGTTTCGCTCTGTTTCATTATTCCTTAAATAAGTGCAATTTCAGTGGAAATGGTTGGTGGTTTTTTTTTTCCAGCGGTTTTCCCCAAGGACATCGACGCAGAAGCTGGCAGGTGCGACGGTTCGCAGCCGAGATGGGGGGAGGGGGGGGGGGGGGGGATCCGTCGCGTGTTCGCGGCAGTGATCAAATAAGAAGATATAAAACTTGGAGCACGTCTTGCAGAAACGGTTTTAAAAGCAGCCGATTTTTGTTTCAAATCTGTTTGATGATTCGTCACCTTCGTAATGCCTGACTCCTGACTCCTGACTCCTGGGACGACTGAGTAAAATATGCGTTTCTTTGCGGGGAGATACACGATTGGGAAAACCTCACCCTCCCTCCGTCCAACGATCCCCAAGTTACATTGTTGTCTTCTCGAGGAAGGTCTGGCAAAGGTTCGATTTCGTGCCAAAAGGAGAACAGCTGGTGAAAACGGATGGCGTAATAGGCACTGAACTTTTGACTGAGGAATGTCATCGCAACAATAGAAATTCATCGACCTTGTGCTCTCACTCACCCAAGTTCCACGAAAGGCCAAACCGCGTCATCGAAGGCGGAGAAAATCTGGGCGCTCGACGCGGCATCGGAGCAGTCCACGGCGACCGAGTCCGCGTTCGTCCCGTCACATGTGCAGGGGACGATGTCACCGGGATCGGGGCACGGGCCCCGCCCGGCCAAACCGGCAACGCACCCAAGGAGCAACCCGAACAGAGAGAGGCAAGAGAATTCCTTCATTTTCAACACGAATTCCGACAATCGCGATCGGAAACGAAATCCGTGTAAAGGGATGGACCAGATCATTTGTTTGAAAATGAGCGTAGAGATTGGATTAGTGCTTTCATTCCAGAGAAAGAAGGATTGGTAGGGAATTAAGCTTCATTTTGAACCTAAAAGTTCACTCAATCCATTTTATAACTTAATTATCCTGATGTCCCTCCAAAAAAAGAATCCATGTGGATGAGAGTAATTTACTTGGAGGAACTTTTTAATCTTCCACCAGACACTTCGCGTTGTGGGACAACCGGGAGGTCGAGGATGTGCCGGAAGGGATGTTCGGTGAAGTTTCCTTCCGGAGCATAGCCATCTCGAATACGTCCATCGGGACCATCCATCCCTCGAGCCTGCTTCCGTCGAGGGACAGGCTCGAGTTGCTGACGGTCGCTGGGAACCCCGTGGAGGATTTTCACCTGGGGAGGCCCTGACCCACTTCGCTCGCCTCGGCGAGCTTCTGATTCTGGGGGAATGCGGTTGCCGCGTTGAGGGCGTTCGAGAGCGGGAGTCTCGGGGAGGTGGACCTGACGGGGAATCGGATCGAGGCTCTGGAAGCCGGGTCGTTTGCGCCGAACTTGTTTCGTTTGATCCTGGGTAAAGTCTTTATTCCCTAACGCTGTGGGTCAGCCCGCGGGCGCATGCTCTTTATATAATGTACTTTATATAATAATGTACATTACTAATGTAATGAACGAGCATTGGCGCGGTTCGCTTCATAAAAGATCAATAGTAATACAATCGAAGCATCCCTTTTCGATTTTCATAAATACCAATTTAGTTAAACTCCTTGGATCATTATGCTTTTTTTATTGTGAGTTTAAGCTACACCTACTTATGTGAAGTAATTTTCAATGTTAAGAATTTGAATGAAGCAGAGATTCTCCGTAGCCCCAGAATTGTAACCTGAGGGTTTATCCTCAATACAATTACAAATTACAGCCTTCTATGACAAGGCCGTAAGAGCCTCCTTTCTATGAGATTGCTCGCTGTCAATATTAATGAAGGGCAATCCAGGCACATGAGGTATTCATTGGACTTACCTTAAAATACCAATCCTCAACAGTTATTCGTACAACGATTCTTTCCAAGTAAAAAAAAAAAGGTATATTCCATAGGAACCCCTCAGGATTCGAGTTTTTCTTCGTTTCTTCATTTCCTTCCTTTCCAACTCAGCCATTGTCTTAGCTGGCATCATTAGAAAGAAAGAATGACGCGTAATGACTTCATTTTAATTTATTTGCATTTCAGGGCCTTTTGTACTCGATCGATGAACTTACAGATTATTTCATTATCGATTTTGATCCATTTTTTTTTAAATAGGAAACTAATGTCTCGTCCGCTTTCATCAATTCACTTTTTTTTTCTCGTACTGTTTCACTATTTCCACTATTCCTAATACCACCTCGACTCGCTCGCCAAGGGAAATTCGCCATTCAATCAATAATTAATTGGGGAATTCCTAACGCTGGCGCCACTCAGTGGTCCTGCAGCATTAATTACACTAGCAAATAATTGCGCTTATAATTAATTACATATTGGACTGATGGTTCTGAGGTGATTTTTCGCATCTTGCAGGTGGAAATCCCGTGTCGGAAATCGAGCCTGGATTCTTTTATGGTTTCGAGAGGTTGATGACGTTTCATTGCGATGAATGCGAATTGGGTCCGACCCTTTTAGAGGGTTCCTTTGCTTTTGTTGGATCCTTTCCGTATATTCTGCTCGTACATAACGGAATGGCGAGCCTGGAACCGGGTGCATTCTCTGGTAAGGTGTAAATAAAGGTACGACGAGCTTTATTAATTAATGATTACATTTTTCCTGTTCCCATCATCCCCTACGCCTTTTCGGACCCGATTTTGTAATGTGATTGGAAAACCAGAGTTGCCTTATTCATTTCAGGCTTCCCGACAAATGCGTATATAAATCTTATAGAGAACGACATCGCCAACATAAGTGAAGAGTCGTTCCGGCCCATAGTGGAGGTCCTGTCGTTGGGGGGAGGGAGTATCGGATTGGAGGGTGAGTGTCTCGACGGCACGCCTCCAGATCACCATCATACCAATTTCATACACCTTCTAAAATTGGCGTTTTCCCCTGTGTGTTTTAGGTAGCCCTGTCGTGTGCGACTGCAGCATGGCCTGGCTTGCTCTGAATCCAGGCTTCTTGGAGAGCGTGTCGGGTCGCTGCATCGATGGGACGCTCTTCTCAGACTTGGTTCCAGAGGACTTTCAAGACTGCGTCGTCTTTGATCAGTGATCAAACTGACTGATCAAACACACTGCCTCTGCCTGATCACTTCTCATCGTTATAAGTTTTCCCCAGTTGAAGAATGAGCGTAGGGTGAGCCCAGCTACTGAATAAACGATGCTCTCGATAGAATATCGTCAGTCCCAGTCACGGAGACTGCCATGTACGAGAAACTTTTCATGTGCATTTCGAGCAGAAGCGCAAAAATTAACAATTGTTCCACGCAATTTACCTTTTTCTTCTCTACAAATGGTTGTAATCTCTAGTTCGGTAATGCAACATTTCCTGGGTTCTCATGAGGTGGAACATGTGAGATACCGACACGCCAAACTGATGAATGCGGCCTGAATGTGTTTTTTTTTTAGATGTACGAAAGTGAATTAGGAAACAGACACGGGAAAGGGGCAATTGCTTTTGTTTCGTCACGTTACTGTTTCTACTTCGGGAATTTTCGCCGAAATTTTCCCTTTGTCAACCCAACGCGCCATCCGAGTTCAGAGTTTTCCGAGCTGGAAAAATTAAGCCTTCATGATTGCGTTGCGGTTGACCACGCGATGGTCCACTTTACCATTTGGAAGGATTCCTATTTGGTTAAGCAATAAGAGCCCTTCTAATGATGAATAATATTTCCGGTTCATGATCATTTTGTAATTTGTCGGGCATCGTTTCTTTAATGAGGGGGAGAGAGTCATGGAAGTGGGAACAGTGTTGATCGTGGCAGAAAGAACAAATCATAATGGAAGACGTCGAGATTTAACTCGTTGGGTCGCGGCCTTCGGTCGCGGATATTTTCTAACCCAACCGACTCAGCACTCCCAAAACAATTTGACTCTCCCGCTTTTTCGGCCAAACATACTAGCTGCGAGAATCCGTGAATATACTCACAATAACCGTTTTTTGACTCCCTACCTAGGTCCAGGTAACCTAACTAAGAGGGACATAGTCACCCGATTGCAAGTATGCACTGCTGAAAACTGATGTCCTAGAAATGTGCCTAATGCAAACGATGAACAAAAACCTAATACTCACCAGCAAATGAAGAGGGAAAATGCTCGAAACTTCAGATATAGGCAACATCGAGTCAATATTGGACAACTTTTTCCGATGTTATGTTGCCGAATCCACCCCCTTAGATCGAAGTAAAGGGTGTCAGGCATTTTCGGTCAGGTTTTCACTCACTCTGGACCACTGTGGAGTGAGGAAAACAAATTATCCAATCAAGTACGAGCCTTCCGTAAACATTGAACATTGACATCTGGCTCCGAGAAAGTTGTAAAGACATAATTTAAGAAATAATGTAATGCAAGTTAAGAAATAATGTTCGTGTTATCCAGATGCCGTATGTGCTTAGCATTTAAATTACTAGAATCGGAAAGTGGAATATTCAACGGGACAACACTGGGTGGTTACTGGTGCCATGGCGCAGGGTGAGAAGCAGGAAGGAGGGACAAGACAGGGCAATTAAAAGAATCCGCGTCTCTCTTCCTCTAGACCCTCTCGAGTGTAAGGTGATCCAACGGGGCGGCGAGTACATCGGGTGAAAGATCGGCACCGTCTCCGGCCTCCCACGCTAACCCTGAGCCTGCTCGACACCTGATGCACGACTGGAGCTTGCCCTTCGCCATCAAGCTTCGCGGATGCTGATGTGCTCGACGAGCATCGCAACTGCGGATGGAACCTGGACTCGAGAGACGGTAGTCCCTGGTGTTACGAATGGACAGAAACCCGTGTGGGAATTCTGCGATGTTCAGACGTGTTGAAGATCCAGTCGCTGGAAGCCAATTCTTGGATGACAGAGTTCCACTCCACCGTGTTACACCATCCCAAAAAACACAATAACGTCATTGCTTTTCCACAGTTTTTTATTAATTGAAGCAAATAAAGATGCAAAGAATAAAGTATGAAACCAAAGCTCATTTGAAGTTGGACTTCGCTCCGCAGGTAATGAGTTTTAAAATCGGATCGCTTGAAGATTGCATGCAGGGAGTGTATGCGAAATGGGGTCACACCCGAGTTGCTCCATGTTTCTTTCGCGAGGTAAGAAGCAGTGCATCTACAAAATCTACAAAATCTGAACTGCTCGAAAATCAGGTGTTGATATTGCCGCTCAAGGAATCCTGCCTTGATTTGATCCTGGAATGAAATTATCTAATTTTCTATGAGCAAGAGCTTTCAAGGTTTTTTTTTTAGCGGTTCCGTCAAGGAAATCTCACCTCCAAATCTCACCTCACCACCAACTGATACGCTGAATGCTAAAGGTAAAAATCATACCCAATTCTCGTTACTCCACATGCACACAGATAGCAGACTTTAGAGGCAAATGCCCTGGGGGCGTGTTTAGGGGGAGATATTTTCAAAGAGATATATTTGCTTCAATCAAACAAAGAGACATGGAAAGCTGAAACTTGACATGGACGTGTCTACTGAGACACGTAGTCCATAAAAAATGTCAGGTTTCAGATGCATGCCTTGGGGGCATATTTTTGGGAGGTGATGTTTAAAAGAAATTTTGTTAAGCGAATTGGGCAGAAATAGAAAGGTGAAACTTGATTCATAAGTATCTACTGAAACGCTGACTTCAGAAAATTCAGACTTTGGAGGCAAATACCGAGGGGGCATACATTTCAGGGGGAGATGCTTTCAAAGAATACTTTTTTGCTTCAGTCAAACGGATAAAAATGGAAATATGAAACTTTGCATGAATGAGATGCACCAGCGAAAAGGGCAATCAGATACAGTTGAAGCTGGCACGTAGTTCTCCAAGTAATGATTTCAGTAAATATGCAATTTCTTAGGTAAAACCCTTGCGGGCACATTTTATTTTCCAAAAGTCGCATTTTCCCTGATCTCTTTTTATTCAATGAAAGAGAGAACTAAAGAAAGTTTATACTTGCAGCAGATGTACCAATTCGATTGCTGAGTGCAGATCCTACTTTTCAAATATGTCCCCCAAAGGCAAATTATGGAGAGATTTGAAGTTAGGCACACAAGTATAACCTGAGTAATTACTTCGATGCAAAAATAGAGGTTCGTCCGCTCATGACACACATTCCGACCGGCACATACTTTTAATATGTTTTCGTCACTTAGGATATAAATTAATGAATGAATCACTATCCTGGACAATGGAGCGCGGAAGTCGCGACCATAGCGAGTTTTGCTTGCCCTTCGGGCAAACAAACTCGCTAGTCTAATATACAGGGTGATTCAAAAGTCAAGTACTTTTTTGGCGCTGTATATGGTATCAATCGATTCGTATGCTCCTCCTGAGCAATGAAAATCACTACATTTTTATTAAGCAAGGAAAGGAGAGGAATCTGTGCAGGTTGTCCAAAGGTTTAGCGTTCGTATTCTAGGAACTTTTTTCACCAGCTCAGCGATCACTTTCTTGCGATTCAATGACCTGCCGATCTCCCTCTCGATAGAGAGTATGGCTTGTCCTGTCGGGCGTTCTTGTGACATGCTTGATGAGTTATAAATTGTTTCATTTTGGAGGAGCTTCTTTCTGCAGATGCAACTCTCACTGTAGCTGTGAGTAGCATTCCAAGAGCAATGGACAAGTTAGGCTACACGGGCTTGACCACTCTTGTGAATGAATCGCGGAGTTCCAAGAGCATCAAGTGGCTCTGGTCGAGGTGTAGCCAGACTGCGAAGCTTGTCGACAAGGTCGTTGACCTATTGAGGTTAACCTTAGCAAAAGGTGTCTAAACATTGCACGGGTACCATCGATGATAAGGATTGTCACCCGTTCATAAATGGTATTGATAGTACATATTTCAGACGCTTCGTATCGATAGATACTGCAAATTGGTCTTAATATGTACACTGTTTTGTCCATATTATAAACTTATTGAGATATTTTAATTAATAATACTTGATAGGAGCTAAAACGGCTCTCATCCGTTAGTCAAAAGCACCACTCTCATTGTATCGATTGGCGTCTTGGCTCTGGGTATTTGTGGCATAGCCGCATAAACAAGTACCTCGTACTTCGAATATTTTTGGTATATTTGTATGCGTCCACTTTTTGTTTAATTAAAATGTGACAACCCTATCAATGACTCGGTAATGAATATACAATACATTTTACGACATGATCAAGGGAGACGAGCGAGGGAAAGGGATGAAAATGAGATAGACCCTTCTACGCGGATATCTTTCTCACCTCGAGTGCCTGCAAGCGAGAGGATTTCATGCGGAAATGATGGAGGAATTAAAATTAAAATCTGAATCTAAAAAAAAAAACTTTCTTTGCATTTGGTAGCCGATTTCACCCAGCTCAGCCTTCTCGCCTGTCCAGAGTAGGAAGATCAAAGAATATTCTCTCATTCAGAGCTTGAATCTTATTCGGAATAACTAGCAGCGTTTCTGTTTTTTCTCTTTTGCTTTCGTTCTTCCTATCTTCTTTATTTTTATTTCTTCCTCTTGGGGCTGGGGCCCCTGGATTCTGCGGGGGCTCCCTGCGGCCTCTCTCACCTCTCACCTCTCTCTTAATAAAGGAATGGTTTTCACCTCCGCTTTGTTCTTTTCGCCAGATCAGTCGTCTCTAATCACACATATGATGATCTTCTACCATGCAAAGCATCAACCCTGCCTAATCTCAACTACAACATCAAAGGAAGACTTGAAACGTACTGTTGGTTTTTGAGCTAAAAAGCTTTTCTTACTTGTGATGATTCTTGCGAAAATGCTGCATTTTATTGTATTACAGTCCTATACCATTTAAGTACTTCTCGTTCAGAAGTTCAAATGATGTACAGAGATTTCATCTATGTAGTTATACTGACCTGTATTGAAAGTTATTCCACTGAACTTTGAGCAACATGTTCCACCAGTTCGAACGAGTTTATATTGAACTGCAAAGAAATCAGTTTACGGTAGCTTAACTGGAAAGCAGCTTTCGTAAGCTTTTTCTTTAAACTGTTTCGCCTTCAAGGAGGACTCATAGGAGGTGAACCAAGTTACAGTCGCGTGTTGCCAGGATAGAGGAGAATATCGGAAGACCAATGATGGAAGAAGACATGAGGAGGAGGGGGGGAGGAAGGACAGTAAAAGATATACAAGGTGGAAAAACTTTGCCAGATGAAGAAAAAGCACCGATCCAGAACGAGTAACCACAACTTCCCAATCTAGAATTGCCTAATGAACATGTTTAATAACATTGAAACAACATGGATTCTATGTTATGTGCTACTAGGGGTTCAACCAGATATTATTGGGCAATAGCCACGCATCATTTTCGAACCACGAAGTACGAGGGGCGATCAAAAAGTTCGTATTTTGGGAGTGAAAGACTGTGCGTAGCGGAATGTTTTTTTTTATTTTTCGACATAGTCCCCTTGAACTGAAATGCACTTAGTCCAGCGGTGCTCCAATGCTCGGATCCCAGTTGGAAAAAATTCTTTGTTCTGGTCCTCCAACCAGGTATTTACAGCAGATCTATAATAAAAAAGGTAACCTTAGTCCGATGATAAAATTTGGTACACACTATTACAAAGAGTTATACTAGAGGCTGTTGAAATTTCGAGCCGATACATAAATTCCTTATAGGTCAAAATACGAACTTCTTGATCAACCCTCGTATTACAGGCTTTTTCATGGCCTTTTCTCGGCCTACTTCATGTATGATTTGTTTGTGTTGGCTAATATCCGGCGTGAATGAGTCCTGCCATATCCCACCTATGTCTCCATTCCAGATGAAAAACAAGACATCTTGATTGCCGAGAATGTATCTCCGAAACCCATCAACATTAGAGTTTATTACTCATTAGCTTTGAAACAGAAACTCACGACAGGACAAAGATAATTTGAAAAATATTCATCTGCAGCGTATTTTTCCTCATTTCCTGTAGCAATACTAAACCGATCGAATTTCCGGAGGATTGCTAAAAAAAATTACTCTTGAGAGTTGAATGAACTGAGCTTCTCACGTGCCCCTCGAATTTAATGCCACTCGAGGGCATTAAATTCCTAAGCGATCCAATCGCCCATAACGAAATCCACCTTGAAGCAGTCTTGAAACGCATCCGGTTCCAAATCTTGAAAATCCGTACCATCGGTGCATTGACCCTCCACGCTGCTCAGGAAGTCGGGCTCCAGCACGATCCAAGCCCTGCTGCAGTCGCACGTGGTGGGGTTCCCTGCAACGTAGACGAAAGGATGTTGGGGACTGCATCTGGGAGAAGAACGGCTCAACGCTCACCGTAGAGGTAGATGCGCCCGAATCCTCGAGAGAGGACCTCCAACATGGGTCGGAAGGACTCTTCCGTTAATTCGCCGATTTCGTTTTCCATTAAGTTGATTTCTGTGTCGGGCATAACCCCTGGAATGAATGCAGCACTCGATTTAGTGCGAACAGACTTCATAAAGGAATACTTTTAAGGCAAGAGTTGCATTACATACCAGAGTTTGCGTGGGAATCCAGGCTTGAGATGCTGTTACCCTTGAGTTGCACGCCACTCAAGGCGTCACTGTGGAATTCTAAAGACACGTTTCTTAGTGTCGGTCCCAGGACGCACGAATCGCAGGAAAATTCCGTCAGATTCCTCATGTCCGCAAAGAATCCATATTGCACCTCCAAGATGGGATTTCCATCTGCAATACTCAGAATTATACCGTCTGAGGACTTCAAAGACATCAGCTTCAAATCAAGTTTTGCACTCATTTGTCGAATTTGGGGTCTCCGTTACTCTGCTATGCCGAAAATCTGGCGTCATGAAATGTTACTGAGGGAAAACCAGGGCTTGTGGTTCCCTTCTGTTCCCTACGCTGAAAAACTTGATAAGAAATTGCCTTGATGTCATGTGCTGCTGATGCATATCCGTATTTATGTCCACATCTCATGGCATCACATTTTGATTTCAGAGTTTTTACGCGCAAGTAAGTAGGCATGGTTCGCCGCACATTAGTGGAAATTTTCGGAATTCTGAATCGAGACGTGACGGGGTGAATTAGCGGTTGATGTTCCATTAGACAGGAAACAATAAAAAAATTTATTTGCAAATAAACTGTGACGACGCAAATAAACTGTGATCTTTAATGTATGGAAATCGTTGTGAATGTGACGACGTAGTTCATTGCGGCCACCCAAACGGGCTAATTCGTTCGTTAATTAATTAAGCTATTACGTTCGAAGTGACATTGGAGAATAATAACGAGAATCACAAGCCAACTTAGGGTTCGTGGCCCAAGTTTTCCACACATCACCTTTACAGGAGTCTAGCAATGTACAGGCTCCCTGGTATAGCTCTCCATTTCAACCAATCAAATAAGAAGATATAAACTTGGAGCACGTGCTGCAGAAATGGTTTTAACAGCAGCCAATTTTTTGTTCCAAATCTGTTTGATGATTCGTGTGTTCCAGAGGAAGATCTCCACTAGACTGGAGCTCCGGAGAGGCGACACGGCGGTGAAGGCGTTCCGGTAGAGATGAAGCAAGATCAGCCGCCCGAAGTGACTCAGGACGTCGAAGGGGAAGTCCCCGAGCCCGCTCCAGTTCACGGTCAGCACTTCCAACCGATCCTTCGAGGGAAGCAGGACCGAGGGGTGGACGGCGCTCACGGCGATTAAGTAAACGTACATCCTCTGGAAGGTGATGTCGCCGAATATTCCTTCTGGGAGGTCTTGCTCTGCGCTGTTTTCGTGCAGGCTGAATTCCCTTCAAGAAGGAAATAAATATCTCCGTGAATTACCTCCGTGATTTATATCTCTGTGAAACGTTGGTGTATCATCTCTGTGATTTCCAGTAAAATAATTTATTTCCGGTCGCGATAAATTTGTGTCCTGGTATGAGGTCCCGTGTTACCTGTTTGAGCGGCACAGAACATACTTACATACTCAACATACGCTGAGAAGGTAATAATAATAAGGGGTCCAAAAGTTATATTAGGCACTTAAAAAATATGAAGTCCCGCCGCCCTTATGTTGCGTCGGAGGCATCTCATCGTTTGCTGATTGGCAACTGGCACACCTTCAGTCGCAAGAAGAATGTCAAGAAATGGCCTTCCGACAATTATCAAGACAATATTGCAAAAGCAATGCTGAAAATACTGTCATAGTGAGGTTTGTGAGGGGCCAAATGACATCATTGAAGGCAGAGAAAATCACTCGATGAAGCGTTGGAACAGTCCACTCTCGCCCTGTCGGAGCTCTCATGGTAGGAGCAGATGCAAGGAGACACTTCATCTGCATTGGGACACGGAAATTGTCCGTTCGTCCCGGGAATGAAGACGAGGAGGGACAAGAAAAGGGAGAGATAGGCGAAGTACTGCATTCGGAAATCGGCTGCGAAGTTGTTTAACGAATTTACTACTTTCCGTCCTTCCCCCCCCCCCCCCCCGAAGTAAATCTCGCTGTTATCTCCAGTGTGCGAACGGTAGCACATGGACAGGACAGACTCAAGCAAATCCATCGCTGTCTCTCGAAACGGTCTCGCTCAGGCTTCATCAAGGGAGGCGAGAATCCCAATGGAAGGAATGACCGACAGAAGTATGGACTTCTCTCAGGTCATTCCACACGAACTCGACGAGTAACGAATAAATGGGGAAGCGATGATTTAAATATATATTTTTGCTTCAATCAAACGGATTAGCATGGAAAGCTGAAACGTTGCTTGGACATACCTACAGAGACTCTGAATTCGGGAAAAATGTCAAGTTTTTGATACATGGTGGCATATTTTTGTGGGGTAACATTTTCACATTTTTTTTTGTCTACAGAGTTTTACAGAGATAGAAATGTGAAACTTGGCACAGGAATAACTGCAATGAAAAATTCAGTTTTTGTGGTGCAGACCCCTAGGGCACAGCTTTCAGATATGTCGACTTTTCCAAAGATATTTTCGCACCAGGAAAAGGAGCAAACGGAAAGGGTGAAACTTGATATGCCCGTAGTTCTCCGAGTACTAATTTAAGTGAAAATGTTTAGTTTTAGGATGAAACCCTTCAGGGCATATTTTTCGCAAATGGTGCATTTTTCAGAAACTCTTCTCATCCAATGAAAGAGAGAACCAAAGAAATAAAAAATTGGAGCAGAAGTACATGTTGGATTACAAAGTGCAAATCCTACTTTTCAAATGACACTTATCAGGACAGATTATGAAGAAATTTGAAGTTATGCCAATGAGATAAAATTGAAATAATGATTTCGATGGATATATGTTCGTTTTATCCCGGGACAAACTTTGACATGGTCATACTTGTTCTATGTTTTTGCCGCTTTGAAAATAAATGAATGAATGAAGAACTTTGACAATGGGGCGCCGAAGGCGTGACCATAGACCATACTCGCTAGTGAGAAATATTGTTGTCCATAGGGTTTTCCGTTTTTCCTGAAGTTCAATGGAAGATATCTCGTCAGAAGGACATTCCATTGTGGCAAATTTTTTTTTTTAGCCTTTTACGGAATGGTCAGATTAATTGCTAATAATTTTTGGCGCAAAATCTGAGGTGATAGAGTATGCTGCCTGGTTGAATTCGTATGAACGCATAACATTTCTTTAGGAAAAAAAAACATTAAGAAACTGGTACTGTTGTTAATTATTGCCTTGGTCGCAGGAAAAGAAGCAATTACCGCCCAGGAGAGCTGTATATCCATGGAATGAATCGACTTGAAGCCTGGGCGAGCGATAGCCCGACATGGCGCGAACCACGAGTCCAAATTTCCATTTCTCGGACAATCTCTTTTACCTGTGAAAGGCGCGCAAAAAGCTCAGCGAAAATAAAAACTTTGGCAACCCAGAAAATGAAACAAGGAACAAGATCATGATTTGGATAGGAAAAGGTGAAAAACAGCCGGAAAGACTAGGTGGACTAAGTATTGAGTAAAAAAGAGAGAGGTATCCAAAGCGGGAAAAAAGCTTCGCTTTTCGTCTCTCCTCTTTATCGTCCTCCTCCTCATCATACGTTGCATCCACACCATTTAGTAGCACTGCATCTTGCAATTGTCGTCTCTCACCCCCTCCCCTTCCGTCTTCGTACCCCAATATTAACCAAGTCCCTCCGCTGCCATTCTCAGTCGGCCATCCTCACAGTCTGCTGCTCTCTCTCAAAATACTTCAAACAGGGATCGTTATGAAACTCATCGTGAGTCATTGGTCATACTTCAAATTTTGGTTTTGCTATTTAAATGTGCCACAAATAACGTTGCATTGGTGGATAGAACAGGGTTTCGCGTTGGTATCGTTGGTGTTGCTGGAATCCTTCTTCCTGCTAGGCCATCCGGATGCAGAACCAGAAGCGAAAACCGTCGACTATCCTCATGGAAGTCCAGGTCCCGTCGCCAGAGAGTCTATTTTTTTATCACTTCATTTTTCTTTACGGAGGGCATTAAACAGATTAATGTAAGTTGTTTTTCCAACCGGCACCGACCTTTGCATATCCTCTCATAATTTCTCTTCCCAGGAAAACGTTCATTAGAATGTAGATATTCCTGCATTAAAGAATATTATGAATTTTTAGCTCTGACCAGCTTAGACCATGCTTCGTTCGTGCCAGTACTATAATAGTATAAAAGACTAACGAACACATTTTTACGAATCACGAGTAATGTAGATATTCCTGCATTAAAGAATATTATGAATTTTTAGCTCTGACCAGCTTAGACCATGCTTCGTTCGTGCCAGTACTATAATAGTATAAAAGACTAACGAACACATTTTTACGAATCACGAGGGAAAATCATTCTCATGTCAAAGCGAAGATTAATTGGGGATTTTCGACTAATTTCAAAATCGCCATATGTTCTTCGGTTTCGAATCTGATTCACAATGCGTCAACTAGTCTGTCTCGCTGAAAAAAAGGAAATAGGAAAAACGTATTCCTACTTGGAATAAACGAACCTTGTTAATGTAGATATTCCTGCATTAAAGAATATTATGAATTTTTAGCTCTGACCAGCTTAGACCATGCTTCGTTCGTGCCAGTACTATAATAGTATAAAAGACTAACGAACACATTTTTACGAATCACGAGTGAAAATCATTCTCATGTCAAAGCGAAGATTAATTGGGGATTTTCGCTTACTTTGCATTTGCAGGTACTCAAGCAGGAGCAGCTCGAGTTCCAGCAGCGGCGGCAGTGGCTACGGCAGGAAGTATGGAAGAATAAGTAAGTTGTGGTTCTTCCCTTGCTTCACGACTTGTTTATCGATGAAGCAATGGTTTTACCCTTTTCTTAGTCTTAAAAGATAATCCTGTGTTCTAGAAATGCGTCCGAATTTCATCAAAAATTAGATTAATCACTTATTTAGTTTTGAATTAAAACTCCCTAGTGGACGAAGATCCTTCCAAAAATTTTCATCTGGAGAAAATACCTCCCATTTCCTGTTGTGGTTGAAATCGGTTAAAATTCTTGAATATTGATAAAATCAACCTTGAGGTTTGATTAGACTGAGCTCCTCATGGGTCTGTAGAATTCAATGTGATTTCATCACATTGTCGATGTCGATGTCGATGTCGTTTTGAATCGCATTGAAATGGAAATCTTGGAAACCCGTTCCATCGGTGCATTCCCCCTCTGCGCTGCTGAGGAAGTTTGACTCCAACACGATCCAGGCCAGGCCGCAGCCGAACGCCGTGGGGGTTCCTCCTGTTCCTATGGCAGAGTGAAAGAGGATATTAAACCGACCGTGTCATACCAAAAACGGACCCACTCGTTCACGGACCCACAGATGCTATTACCCTCGAGGGACACGCTTCCCAAGGCCTCACTGTGCAATTCCAAGACCCATTTTTTTGAGTCGATCTCGGGTCGCACGAATTGCAAGAAAATTGCCTTCGGATTTCGCTACTCAGCAAAGAATGTTGCACCACCGAGATTGAATTTCCGCCCGCAAGGATTGAAATTGAATCGTTTGAATATATCATGTATACCTGGAACCCTTTTGGATTACCTTCCAGATAATTCTCGTCCAGGAAGAAAGCTTCCTGGAGCTTCCTAGATCAACCCACCGTAAACTAACGTTTGGATATGGAAAACCTTTCGTTCAGACTAATTTCAAAATCGCCATATGTTCTTCGGTTTCGAATCTGATTCACAATGCGTCAACTAGTCTGTCTCGCTGAAAAAAAGGAAATAGGAAAAACGTATTCCTACTTGGAATAAACGAACCTTGTTCGATCGCTCTCTGGTCGAATAGGCTTCTTCTAAGAGGTTTGCATACTTTTCGCTATATTTCATAATTCCTTAAATAAATAAGAGCAATTTCAGTGGAAATAGTAGGAGGATATCAGGAGCAGCGGTTTTCCCCAAGGTCACAAGGTCATCACGCACCATATGCCAATCTCCCAGCCATCTCTCTCTCTGTGTCCTTAGTCTCGTGCGATGACCTATCGACGCAAAACCTGGCAGGTGCGGCCGTTCGCATCCGAGATGGAGGGAACTCATGGTCATGCCAGATATACAAATCTCGATCCGTCGCGTTTCCACTCCAGTCATTCCGACTTCACGACTATAACAATACGTCTTCATGATGCAGGAATCCTCCACGTTCCTCTCTTCGTTCGTGTTTCTCCTTGCTTGCATTCCCGGTATGACCGGGCAGAACCCGTGTCCCGATCCCGGCGATATCTCCCCCTGCACTTGTGACGGAACAAGCGCGGACTTTGTCACCGTGGATTGCTCCGATGCCACGTCGGGCGACCAGATTTTCTCCGCCTTCAATGACGTTGATTGGCCTTTCAAAAATCTTGGGTGAGTGAGAGAAAACGGTCGATGAGATTCTGTTGTTCCTATGCGTTCCTCGTTCAAATGTTCCGTGCCTATAACGCTATCACTTTCTAACATTTTCCCCTGTTCTCCTTTTGGCACGAAATCGAGTCTTTGATGGACCTTCTTCGAGGAGACAAAAATGTAACATGGGGATTGGTAGACGGAGGGAGAGCGAGGTGACTGAATCATGTATCTCCCCGAAAAGAAATGCATGTTTTACTTGGTCTTCGCCCCATTGAGGTGCAAATGAAACTGGTCTAATGGGATGGACTTGTTAATGTGGCTGGAAATAAGTGGAGAGATTGGATTAGTGTATTCATTCCAGAGAAAGAAAGATTGGTAGGAGATTAAGGAGCTTTATTTAAAGTTTAAAAATTCACTATATCCATTTTATAACTTTCATTATCCCGATGTCCCTCCAAAAAAAGAATCCATGTGGATGAGAGTCATTTTCTTTGAATGACGCTCAGAGAACGTTTCGCTCTTTCTCCAGAAACTTCGCACTGTGGGGCAACAGGGCGGTCGAGGATATGCCCGAAGGAATGTTCGGTGAAGTTTCCTTCCGGAGTATAGGCATCTCGAATACCTCCATCAAGACCATCCATCCCTCGAGCCTGCTCCCCTCGAAGGACAGGCTCGAGTTGCTGACCGTCACTCGGAACCCCATGGAGGATTTTCCCTGGGAGGCCCTGACCCACTTCGCCCGTCTCGGCGAGCTTCGATTCTGGGAGAATGCGTTTACCACGTTGAGACCTTTCGAGAGCTCGAGTCTCGGGGAAGTGGACCTGACTGCTAATCAGATCAAGACTCTGGAAGCCGGGTCGTTTGCGCCGAACCTGTTTCGTTTGATCCTGGGTAAAACCTATCTTTCCTCACGCTGTGCTCAGCACGCGGGCGCATGCTCTTTATTTATATAATGTACTAGTGAATTTGTTTGCCATTCGTGCAAACAAACTCGCTATGAACGCGCCATTGGCGCGGTTCGCTTAATAAAAGATCAATAATAATACAATCGAAGCATCCCTTTTCGATTTTCATGAATACCCATTTAGTAAAACTCCTTGGATCATGATGATTTTTTATCGTGAGTTGAAGCTACTCCTACTTACGTGAAGTACTTTTCAATATGATGTTAGGAATTTGAATCAAGCAGAGATTCTCCGTATCCCCCGAATTGTAACCTGAAGGTTTATCGTCAATGCAGCGCCTTCTATAGCAAGGCTGTAAGGGCCTCCTTTGTATGAGATTGCTCATTGTCAATATTAATGAAGGGTAATCCAGGCATATGAGGTATTCCATGGACTTACCCTAAAACACGAATCCTCAACATTTATTCATCGAACGATTCTTTTCAAGTAAAAAAAATGGTATATTCCATGGGAACCCCTCAGTATTCAAGTTTTTCCTCAAACCTGCTGCTCTCGACGCACATTTTCCTCGAAGAATCCACCTACTTGCCTCATCATCTATCGTGTCTCTTCCTTCCTTTCCCCTCAGGGCCTTTCGCACTCGATCAACGCAAAATATCGATCGATGAACTTACAATTATTTAATTATCTATTTTGATCCATTTTTTTTAAATAGGAAACTTATGTCTCGTCCGCTTTCATCAAATTTTTTTCTCGTACTGTTTCACTATTTCCACTATTCCTATTACCACCTCGACTCGCTCGCCAAGGGAAAGTCGTCATTCAATCAATAATTAATTGGGGAATTCCTAACGCTGGCGCCACTCAGTGGTCCTGCAGCATTAATTACACTAGCTCCGATATTGGACGCAATTATGAAACTCGAAAAACAATGCCGCTCCTCAAATTTTTAAATGTTTTTGTCGATAGGTGATTTTCACGCCTTGCAGGTAGAAATCCCGTGTCGGAAATCGAGCCTGGATTCTTTCATGGTTTCGAGAGATTGATGACGTTTCATTGCGATGAATGCGAATTGGGACCGACACTTTTAGAGGGTTCCTTTGCTTTCGTTGGATCATTTCCATATATTCTGCTCGTACATAACGGAATCTCGAGCCTGGAACCGGGTGCATTCTCAGGTAAGGTATAAATAAAGGTGCGACGAGCGTGATTGAAATTAAATTTTCCATTTTCGCATCATCCCCTACGTCTTTTCGGACGCGATTTTGTAATGCGATTGGATGACCAGAGCTACCTTATTCGTTCCAGGTTTCCCGACAAATGCATATATAAATCTTATAGCGAACGACATCGGCAACATAAGTGAAGAGTCGTTCCGACCCATAGTGGAGGTCCTGTCGTTGGGGGGAGGGAGTATCGGATTGGCGGGTGAGTATCACCTCCATTTCGCCTTCATTCCAATTTCATCCACCTTCTGAAATCTGCGTTTTCCCCTGCGTGTTTTAGGCAACCCCGTCGTGTGCGACTGCAGCATGGCCTGGCTTGCTCTGAATCCGGGCTTCTTGGAGAGCGTGTCGGGTCGCTGCGTCGATGGGACGCTCTTCTCAGACTTGGTTCCAGAGGACTTTCAAGACTGCGTCATCTTTGATCAATGAGTGACAAACTGCCACTCCCGGATCACATCTCATCGTTGTAAGTTTTCCCCTGAAGAATGAGCGCAGGGTGAGCCCAGCTACTGAATAAACGATGCTGTCGATAGAATATCCGCCATTTTTTTTCGTCTCAGGCACGAAAACTGCCACGTACGAGAAACGTTTTCATGTGCATTTCGAGCAGAAGAGCAAAAATTAGCAATTGTTCCACGCAATTGACCTTTTTCTTCTCTACTCAAATGGCATTAGTTTGGTAATGCAACATTTGCTGGGTGAGGTTTGTGAGTATTCCGATTGAGAATATGCACTGTTGAAGACTGATGTCCGAAAAGCTGAAAAACTAATACTCGCAAAGGATGACGTTTCGAGGCATTTTGCCTTGAAACGTCAGATATACAGTAGGCAACATCAAGTCAATATTGGACAACTTTTTCCGTTGTTATGTTGCCGAATCCACCCCCTTAGGTCCAAGTAAAGGGTGTCAGGCATTTTCGGACAGGTTTTCACTCACTCCGGATCACTGTTGAGAGAGGAAAACAAATTATCCCATCAAGAGCTGGTACGAGCCTTCCGAAAACATTGAGCATTGACATCTGGCTCCGAAGGAGATGTAAAGAAATATTATATATAAGAAAGAATGCTCCTGTTATCTAGATGCCGTACGTGCAAAGCATTTAAATGACTAGGATCGGAAGGTGGAATATTCAACGGGACATTACTGGGTGGTTACTGGTCCCCTGGCGCAAGGTGCGAAGCAGGACGAGGGATGGACATGACAGGGCAATTGAAAGAATCCGCGTGTCTCTCTCTCTCTCTCTCTCTCTGCTTAAATCTGAAGCTCGTTTCAAGATCACGTTTAATTTCGGGTACTATTCCTTGCAAATTCACGGCTTCCGATGCTCATATTTCCAACTCCCTGAGACAAAAAAGAACACGACCTATGACGCATTAGATTGCGACGTTGGTGAAGAAAGAGAGATGGGAAAACGAATGCATGTCGCACGCCATCAAGAGCAACGTGCAACGGTCGACGTCATCCTTGAGAGCATGAGATAAAATAATCCCAGAAACAACCCCCAAGTTCCTCAAGTTGTTTCGACATTGACGGACCCGGTGGAACAGGAAATACTTTCCTGCACAATGCGCCAATCCACATCGTGAGGGGAGAAGGAAAAATCGTATTGCTTGTTGCCTGGACTAGAATGACGGCAACTTTGTTCGAGGGAGGAAAAACTGCCCATTCCCGTTTTAAGTTTCCTGTGCCGATTGTAAAAAATAATTCGACTTGCAGCGTCCGTCCACAAGGCCTGGAACAGAATGAATTGAGGCCTTCCAGGCTTTTGATATGGGATGAAATGAATGGCTCGCCTCATGGCTCATGAATGGCTCACGGCATGGCTCATGAATGGCTGAAGCAACTCTCTCGACAGAATGCTTCGCGACTTTATAAAAAGCTAAGTACCTTTCGGCGGCAAAACTCCTGGTTCCTGGTGGGGACTACAGAAAGGTTATTCGCATCGTTCGCAACGGCAATAAGTACGCCATCCTTGCTGCTTGCCTCTTTGGCCACTACTCATGACCCTCAAACTGTCAATGAACATGAGAGAGGAACGGGAACAGAAGGAGTTCTCAGAAAGACTGTTGTCTGTCGGAGAAGGCCACCTCTCGATTTTGAATTGGATCTCTGATTGCGCTACATCAGAAATGCGCGGTTAATGACAACATCATGAACAATGTCTTCGGCAAAAAAAAGATCGATCCTACACACCTTGATTTAATACAAAACGAGACCGTCCTTTGCCCCGAGAATGAAGAGGCACTGAATGGAACGAGGAAGTTCTAATTCGAGTAGCAGGTGCACCCGAGATCAACATCGTTATCGACTCCGTCGTATGCAACGATCCCGTGTTGAAAAATTATTATGTAGTGGAGTTTTTCAACAATCTGACCCCATCTCGAATGCCACCTCATGAGTTGAAACTCAAATCTGGTGCTGTCTTCAAGCTTCTTCGCAACCTCAAATAACACATAACAAAGGGTAGGCAACGGAACGCGTATGATCGTCCGTCGCATAATGAATAACCTAATCGACGCCGAAGTGGAGATTGGATGCGCGAAAGGGAAACGAGTTCTCATACCGTGGACTGACCTGGCACGAACCTGACCTTTCTTTCTGGCACGAACCTGACCTTCACTCTGAAGCCCGCCAGCCGCTGCCAATACGGCTGCCTTACGCCATGACCATCAACAAGGCGCACGTTCAAACCCTCGAAATCAATAGCTTTTCCACGAGTTCGATATTTTGGCTGCGTCAAGATGAAACTCCTTAACTCTTCTAAGCAACGTTGAACGAGAAATGGTTCACACCTCACACTGTTGTCTACGATAGCCCATCTGACACGAATTCAAGGACATCGCATGCATCGTCAGTTCCTCCCAATATCTTCATGGCAGGTCATTTGACCGGGTACTGGCTTGTTTGCAGTAATGATATTGTGGTTACCGTGAGGAATGATGTCTTTATTTGGGTATACATGAATCCTTACAAGAGGATGGTAATTGCTTTCAGGAAAACCCTCAATGCTTGGACGATCAAAGGGACACCCTCTCTCCCTCGAGACATCATACTGGGTAGATGAAGGTACTGCAAATATATTTAATTTAAAACATATTCCACCCAATTTGCATGCCCCAAGGGCATGTACCTCCAATTTCGGATTTATAACTTCTGTGGAACATGGTTAGCGGATTAACATTGATATTAGCATCAGTCACTCAATCACTCAGTCACGATCGTCTAAATATAGGCATATATACTGTAGATATATATTTCCAATGCGTTTATGAAACATAAGCTCCTTTCATAGGGAATAGCAATTCCTCATTGTTTGTAAATGTGAAATTTTGGCGATTTTAAAAAGAAAAATATATTCAAACGGTGAGGGAAAAAGCAACTCTATCGTTACAGATGGTTCCACTCCTATATACGGTGAAATGATTAAGCAATACGAAGCAGAACCACTGACCCATTTGGAGGGGAACTTGAAAGTGACGACGGCTTTCTTTTGAAGGTGCCTCTACATGGCAAGCGAGGTGGGCCATGCTCTTCGTGCATCATGAAGTCTTTCTTATCGTGTGATGCATCCTTTTGACAGGAAAAAAAAAGATTGACCAGTTCCCACTCTCATTGGGGCAAGTTTTTCAATTAAACCTTCAAAGCACATGGATCCGTGCATTAAGAATCCATATGCAAAAAGGGGGTTGAGGTGTCCGTGTGCGTTTCATTCCGGGGAACTCCTCCATGTCGGAAGAACGGATTCGAATGAGAGAGGCGTCAATCGAAAGCTCATGAGCTGAAGGCGGTCCTTATTCGGCCAAAATGTCAAAAGTCTGCTGCGGACGTTGTTCCAAAGCGCCCTCCTTTCTGATGCAGCAACCATCATTGTTCAACAGGATTCAACAATGGCAACAGTTACGCGTTGATATCCATTTGCCATGAAATTCTGTGCTTAAAAGGAAACGGCGAGTCATGGTCAGCTTCCATCTACTTCACTACCCTGCTGAATGGGCCATAACAGCCTGTTATCAATCCCTCCCGGGGATGAAAAATACCTCAGTTTTCCATCCATTTTCCTTAGTTCTCGCAGTGTCATCGGCTCCTTCACCGTCGGAAGTAACTTCACGACCCGTTACGAGTTCCTCTTTGGAGGAGCACCATCGGAGACTCGGGTTCCACCTCGTTCCAGCAGTTGCTTGCTCTCCATCCTTCGCATATTCGTGTTTTCATTCTGAATCTTTGATGACGCATTCCTCCGAATAACAATAGGACTAACACCTCGCCAAACATCCTTTGTCCGGGCGAGTAGCAGGGAGTACAAAGGATGGGACAGCGTACAGACGAGGTCCACAAAGGTTGCCTTCGCCTTCATTCTGCATCCTGTGCATGAGGCAGCCGGGAACTCGCTCGGACGAGAGACATCCGACGAAATGTTCAGCTGTGGAGCGGATGCGTCGACGGCATGGGAAAAAACTACCCTCGAAACACCAAAAGGTAATTTTTTTTACCTAACCGTTGAGTTTCCTGGGTGGTTGCGTTCGGGAATGGGTTCATAACGAATTCTGACGATGAGGAACAGCTACTAAAGGCAATGACATTTACCTGCAATTGGCCGCATTGTTTATATGAAACTCAGATTGTATGGCCAATAAATGTGGCATACACGATGGAAAATTTTCGGACAGAGAATTTCCATTTACCTTAATATGTAATAAATTCACATATACGTACGAGTTGGATAATATATCATGTTAATTAACTGAAGTTTCTTAAAATTAAAAAAGTCAATCTCCCAACATAATATCGCGCATTTTAATGCACTATCGTTTTATAATGCAATACGCAAAATATATCAATTCTGTACTTGTTTTAAATAAAAAAAAGGTCGAGGAGGAGGAAGGATGCAATTGGCATGGCTGATTTCGCGCAAAATCATGAAGATCTCTGTCATCATTTGGTCGAGCGCCCTCGCCGTGCAACAGGTTCCTCGAACAAAAATCTCCTTGATTCGTGCGCGGATTCAGCCGTCGGTTGACAGCGTTCCTTCGTCAGGTAACGGCGATGATCAGGGAATACATGTCCTTTCCGACCGAGACGTCGGTGACGCACCGCTACGCCGAGACGGTCCCGTCTCCCGCCTTCACCTTCTGTCCCAGGCCGTCCGTCGGGGCGAAGGCGACCATTTTCGAGAGTGCGAGCGCGGGCGGTATGGTGAGGCTGGCCTATCCGAGGCTTTACTATAGTGACCTGGGGAAGCCCTTCGTGGACTTCAGGGGGAATTCCACGGCATCCAAGCTGATGAGGAACATCTCGGTCTCTCTTGAGGACTTTCTTCGAGACGGTCTCGGAAAGTCGAGGATCGTCAACAGGGCTTCCCGGAATGGAGAGACCGTCATGCTCACGGAGGGTAAGCGTCTTCTTGGAGTCCCATATCCGAAAGGTCGTTTCTTTTAGGCATGGGAGTTTAGCTTCAAGGACGACTCCATTTAAAAATTAGGAGAAACATCCACTGAATTAGGAATCTTTGGAGCAATCGCTACGTCTTATAGTCAGTTGCATCGGACCCTCCTGAAGGCTTTCTATGCCGTGCCAATGAATTATATTTGTGGAATTAGGAAGTCGATTTTGGTTTCGATTGGAAGTCGATTTTAGGGAATCTCCTCTCCATTGCGAGTGTATCGCCTGTCGGGTCCGTCGCCCATCAATAGGTCGTTCTCTTGGGATCTTTGGTTTTTATGAGGAAAATCCAGCGGCAGCCAAAAATTCAGTCACCGAACTCAATGTCGCCAACTTTCGTTAAAGTTTCAGAGTGCGTAAAAGGTGGGCCATAAATATCAATGCTAATCCCCAATGAAGTCTCGTGCTTCTCATGGTAATAATTTCTGTCGGAATAAACCGAATCTCAACGAGATTGCATGCATGCGAGGAAAAGTTACTTGCGGTGTGAATATTTATGGTTCACCCCGTATATCCGTGCCTTTAAAATATACCACCAGAATTCCTCAATAATTCTTTGGTAACACAGTGAATAATATCAAGAATTGAAAAGAAGCACATGATTCAGACCACATCCGACTTTTCTTCCATTATGTTCATTTTTCACGCAGGTCTTTTCTTCCTGACGGAATTTCTGGGCATTAAAGTGTAATATACAGTATATGATATTGCCATGAGACAAGCGAAGTCGTTGTCCCACTACTGGCGATAGATGTACCGAATTAATTAATGGTGTGTCCCCCTGGGCAGAGTGTCACACTTCTTTACATGAATCATTTTATTTTTCGGATTGTGTTTCATTCAAACCACAGAAAAGAAATAACATAATTGAACATCGACAGATGGTGGACAATGGAGAGAACGGATCTTTATTCAAACGGACATGATGGACCCGCGTAATTTCAACGATTATTACGTGAAATGCTTCACTTTTCTGTCCGGCCATGAAATTGCCACCGGTCCGACCAAATGCACCGACTATTACTTCAAATTCGACCTTACATCTCTCTTCGCATTCAACACTTTCGGCATAAACGATGAGGTATGCAGCGATCGCGATGGAGTGCTCTCGTTCGAAATTTCTGCAAGAACCGAATCCCTGAGCGAACGTTTTTCCACTCTTCCTTACAGCCTGCAGTCGATTTCTACGTTCACGACAAAAGAGAAACCTATTCGCAAATGGCATTCCAGGTGGCGGGCAGCGTCGGAGTGACGCTCACGAAGAACACCGTGACGAAACTCCTAATAACCTTGAAGATCGCTGAGGAATTAAGCAAAGACGACTATCCCTGCTTTCCCGATGACGGCTACAGTTGGAGCCTGGTGAGACGATTTTCTCTTTTTGCCACCTGCAGTCGCCGCACTTAAACCGATCCGATTCATCCCTCGCAGTGCTTCGAGAACTGCCAATTGAGGAAGTTCCAGTCGTTTGCGAACGCCACTTGCATCAGCCCCTTGCTCTTCAACGCGCATCCGGACCCTGAACTGCCCGACTGCTCCACCCCGGAGCAGGAGGACCTCTCGGTGCTCATGGCCTGGTACACCTTGACCCAGACGGATCAGTTGAAACCTTGCACCCTTTGCGAGAGGAGATGCAGTATCATGGAATACGAGGTC
>CAJPEV010002457.1:3368-44365 GCA_905338385.1 Darwinula stevensoni | reverse complement strand
CTAAAGGAATATATAGGAATCCTATAAGATTCCTATATATTCCTAATGGAATATATAGGAATCCTATAAGACATTTTCGTGAGGGCGTAATGCAAGTCAAGGACGATCGGAGTGGTACGCAATCACCCCGAAAAAATTTCCAGGAAATCACAGCCAACGTCGAATTTATGCAGAATTCCGTGTTTTCTCACATCATTTTCTCACATCGTTTTCTCACATCTCACATACAAAGTCATCGCCCGTCTATGAGGAGAATAGCGTGTTTATCATTTGCGCTGGGAAAAAAAACTGTTTGTCCTGCATTTCGCAGCCTTCACAAGGTCATTCACAAGTGCTTTTCCTCGGTCATCTGGCTCGCAAGTTCCTTGGCAGATTGCAGGCTCATGACCATGCAAATATTGCCGTCATTTCATTCCCCAACTCCACATTTTTGTTTTTATTTTCTTCTCCCTTTCATTCCATAACGACCGGATCCAAAACTTTTTTCGTTTTCCTTTCTATTCTCATCGACTGAAGTTGTCGGCTATATTTCGTCGGGCTTTCGTCAGCCCGTTAACTGCGAATTTCGGCAACTCCTTCGTCTTTTTTCACCCATTTGTGACCTCTCGTCATTTCACCAGAACGAGAACTTTTCGGCATTTCTCCACGAACAGCTGTTTTCCTCGGGCCGACGTCGAAGTCGTCGTGGTCGTCGGAAATGATAAATTTCTCATGGGCGAAAGCAACCCTCCCCCAGAGATCTTACGGTTTGCATCAGTGCAATTGCTTCGAACTTTCGTCAATACTTGTTCATGGCTTTTTAAAATTGCATTGTGCCACTCGAACTTGGGGGAAGAGGTACTTCTAGGGATTGTTCGGTTAAGAATGAAGCATTTCTCGGATTCACCTAGAGCCTATGTACAGATATTCCTCGATGTGGAAAGTCCGTGATAGTGAATGCAGCTGTCATGAAATGTTGGGAAATCCAGGCGAGAAAATACGGAGGGAAGGAAATCGGGATTCCGAGAATTCAATGCGGTTTGTCCCTCTTCCAAGGGAGTTCACCAACACGTCATTTGAATAATAAAAAAAAGAATAAAAATGGAAAGATTTTTATTTTCTCTCCGAATAGCAGATGGAAGATTTCCGATCGCACCCTCCTAGCACACAGACAGAATCGCTTAGGGAAGACCAGGAAAAGGAGGATGGCAGCACGAGTGTTCATTGTCAGCCTGTTGCTACTGGTCTTGTTGCAGTGGTCATCGGTGGATGGCCAGTGTGGCGGGAACTTCACGGAGCCCAAGGGAAACTTCTCATCGCCCAATTACCCTGACGAATACCCAAACAACATTTTATGCGACTATTTCGTCGATGTGGAACCAGGAAACGTCATCGAACTCACGTTCGTCGATTTCCTCAAAAACCGAAAGGGACTCAGACTCAAGGACGACCGGAATGCCTCCTGTGGACGCAATCCTTGCAACACCTTTTCCAGCAAATCACGGGCAATGTGGAGTTCATGAGGAATTCCGTGTTTCCTCACGCATTTCTGACCCCAAGCCGCCGTCCATCCTACTACGAGGAAAATATTTCACTAATGCGGATAATTCACGAGGGCATTTTGTCGGCTCGCAAATTCCTTGGCAAATATTTGGGCCATTTCATCACCCATATTTTCACTTTTTTTTTTCTTCATTTCCATAACTACTGGACTTGATCCCAAAACTAATTTCAGCTCTCTTTTTACTCTGGTCTATTAAGGTCGTCCGCTATTTTTGTCATTTCGTCATGAACTGGAAATTTTCACTCATCCTTGTCATCGTGGACGGAAATTATAAACTCATCGACGAAATTAGTCCTGTTTTTCAGTAGTTAAAAAAAAAAAAATTATTTTTTAAAGCTTGGACTTCCAATTTTTTCGCCGATCGCGTTTCCGCCAACTTATTGCACAGCATGCAGATCGTTTTCTCTCTGAAGTTGTTGGCGGTTTCGGCGGAAAATAATAATAATTTTTTTTGTTACAACAAATTTAACAGTGAAATTATTTTTCAAGGAAAATGCAGTCCTTTACCATTCAAGGTAGAAATTTCAGCGCGCATCAAAAATTCTGTTTGTTTTTTTTTTTTAAGGGTCCTTTGATGAATTTTTTTGTGGGGAGAGAACGAAGACAAAAAAAAAACTTTGTTTTGTTCGTCGCCATGTCGTTTAAGTAAGTGATTTCTTGACTTTGCGTCGCATTCGGGGCCAGAGACGAATAGGGGAATTTAGGGGAATGTGGCCCTAAAAAGGGAAATCCGGTTTGAACAGCCTTTCCTGGTCCAATTTGACTCGGCCGATATTCGGAACATGTTGGCTGATGACTTTTTTCCCAGCAAGGGATATGAAAAATTGCGTGTCGATCCTTTCCAAACATGTCGTGCTTTATTTTGTAAGTCCGCTGCGGTGGACATCCGACCAATAACTTCAATATCAATAACTGTTTTTTTTTTCTTTTTTTTTAAGTGCGTCCGGCGGACATGCGCGGAACGTACGTGACAAGCATCAGGTCCAGGGAAAAACCCCAGTTCTGGGAAAAGCATTACAAAGTGCCAAGCGCCAAGAAAAAAAAATCCTGAGAAACGTTCATATTTGAGGTACGAGGGACATACTCCTCGATTTATATGCTTGAATGCACAAGAAAATGAAACCATTCGAAAAAAAAAATGTTAGTACGGATCATGTGTATCACCCAGGTCTGAAAATTAATTTCTTTTTGGCGTTGATCATTCGTAGAATAATGAACTTGAGTTTTTCTTTCAGGTTTCCTCGCTTTTATTACGAGTCAACAAGAGCTGGAAGACATGTAGGGTCCAGAAGCACCGTTGCAAAAGGCCATTATGTAGCCATTATGCAGACTCTATAGAGTTCGACTTGAGAGCGTGCACGAGTGTTCAGGTCTGCCTGTGTTCTCTCTTCCGCAAAATCTCGGTTGTGATATTTTAGCGGCGTTTCGTTCTTCCAGCATTGCAAGCTGCGGAAAAAGCCGGAAACAACGAGATATGATACGATTTGGTGATCTTCCAGGGAGGCGAGAGGTTCCCCTCTCTTCGCCTCGCCTCGCAATGCCGTGCCGAAACCCGTTTCACCCCGCCATCCATTCCATGCATGGGGGTCGTGTCTGTTGGCATTAAAGCCAAGGGGGATCGGAGAAGGGGGGGGGGGGGGGGGGGGGGGGAAAATCTTGCGGGTGTCAAGGGGGATCGGAGAAGGGGGGGGGGGGGGAAGGGAGGTAAAATCTTGCGCGTGTGATGACGTCAGCGGAACGTTCCGCTATAAAAGCGGGCGCTTTGGCCTGACCGTTTCACTACCTCCCCGGCTAAGGCCAACACAGGTCGTGCGCACTCTTTCTCTCGTCTCTCACTCTTAAATTCCATCTCTTTGCGGTTGTCTGAGCCACCCTTGGCAGCATTATGCGGACATTGTTCATCTGCTCGTTGATTTCGTTCATGCTCTTCGGTTCCTTGCATTCATTCTCTTCGTAGCATTTGTCAATTACGAAGGGCAGTGGCAAGGTTTGCATTGTCGCATCCTGTAAGAGTTATATCTAATGTGACTGAAGGCGTAAACTCCCTAGTATATATATATATATTCAATGTATTGAACGGTTATATATTACTTTTGAAAAAATAGCATGGATTTTTTATTTCAAATGAGAAAAGAACCTGTAAGAGAGACTTGGAAATCTTACTCACCCTTACGGAAATGTCCTATAGGAAACCTATAGACTTTCCTATAGTTTTTTGAAACACGAAAAAACTATAGGATCCTTTAGAATCCTATAGGATCCCTATAGGGTCTTACAGGTCTCCTGACCTATAGGATTCGAGGAGGATATTTTGCGTTTCGAAGCCCAGGCATTACGACAGAAAAATCAAATACAGATGAGGGGTTTTTTCCATGGTAGGGACACGTGCATTATTAATACCAGTACTGCGGGGGTCTGCATAATTTATGGCACCGCCCCACATATGTCGCTGGATTGCACGTCTACTTCCTTCGATAGAAAGAAGTAGTACTCTTCTCTCAACCTAAGGAAATAGAAGACAGAACCTGCGAACACGTCTCTTTATTGAAACTCCATTTGAATAAGGTCTGCTCACTATCGTACGTGGTTTTCAAAAGGAATAAGGGCTTATTTCTTCACGGGACTCAATGCTTATATCTGGAAGATGGGGATGACAAAGAAGGAACTGTTGAAGTTTATTGATTGCTACAATGAGGCAAGGAGAGACATTTGGGGACGTACAAAACTCTCTTGTGAGAGATGATTCTTGGGTAAGGGGAGGGCAGTTTTGTGGCCTTTCTTAGGTTCTATAGGGAACTCTATAGGTCCCAAACTGAACTCTATGGGGCATATAGGTTCCTATAGGATTCCTTTAGGTTCCTATAAGACATTTTCGTAAGGGCAAGCGGGCATTTCCGCGAACTTTGCATGTGGGGGTTTTTTCCTGTGGGCGTTTTTTCTTGTATTCGGTCGAGAATGTGGAATCCGAGATTCCGTCCATTCGAGATTCTGTCTGCATGCCTCCTGGAAAAATACTTATAGGAATCGACTTGCAGGAAATATTTATTTCCGTGCATTTTCAAAATGTACAGGCAAAAAAAACGAATGGCTTCAATTGTCGGGAAGAAAATCCATCGCGAGATGCGCTTTCGTGTGCTCGCATCACGAAAATGCAATTACGCCCTTGAAAAAAGAAGCTGTTCCAACAGAGAATGTGGCCTTTGAACCAACGCCTCCCCCCGTGTTCACCTTAGTCGGTCCATTTCAACGCGCGGAGAACCAGCAGGTCTCCTCACCTCCTGCGAATGAAAACGACGACGGAAAATCATCGCAACAGAAGACGGTTTAGAGGACGGCGATGACAAATAATCGATCTTCATTTCAGTCCGCCCAGGCCATTCCTCAGAAAGATGTATGATGATTTCGCAGAGGACGGCGGACTTCTATGTCGGACGAGGTCGTCGCCACTGTGAACATTGGAGAAGGATTCCTTAATGTAGCTGGTTTTGTGGCTTTCAAGCGTCTTTGGGATGGATCGCGGTACTTCTGTTGGTAACGATCCAGGTAGCTCTTCTTGGATCTCGAAGATCAGTCGAGGGGATTTGCTGAAGCCCGCGGAGTCGGAGTTGAGGGATGCTGTCGTTTTAGAACAAGAGTTTGCAAAATATCATGGAGAATCTGATCTCGATAGAAGAGAAAGTGTTATGAATGGTCTGCCTGAATCTCTTCAGAACAAATACCCGCGGATCCATCTATTGGCTAGCAGGACCTTCATGCATGCCAGAACTTTCGCAAGACTCAGACACCTGAACAGGGTAAGTAAACGAGGGTGAGCCGGGATCGTGAGGAACGAAAAGCGAAAAAGTTGAGAATGATGTGGACCCGAAAAGGAATTTCCATGACACCAATGAACCAATGGGAGATGGCCGGACATCGAATTCACAAAACCCATTCCAAAAATAAAGAGATTTTCAGTGCATAGAGCATTTCCACAAATTTCGGAATTCGCGATGTCATGCTCTTGCACGGGTTCCCGTGCCACAGGCGCGCTTCGCTACCCTGTCTACTTGCACAGCATACCCTATAGCTCGAGGCGTTCCACCCCCAAAATCGCGTTTCTGCGCAGATCTAACAGGGGTCTTTCCGACCCCCCTGATTAAAGCTCTGGGTCTGCATGTCAATACGCAAGTACGAATTGAAAAAGTAATGTGAATCGCTCCTTAAAGGGAATAACTTGGCACAGAATGATGCCCCATCGAGGAAAAGAAACTGGCAAATCACGATTGAGGCTGCAGCTTGTCGTCTTCCCATGTCTGGGAGACACGCAATTTCAAAAGCAGAAAATCTGACAGTTTTTCCTCATTTTATCTCTTTCACTGAATAACAGATGCCAGCTTTCCCTTTCCTTCCATCGAGGATATAAAGAGCGCCACGTGGAGAAGTCGAAGAGAGGAGGATGGCAGCCCGAGCGCACATCGCCAGCCTGTTGCTACTGGTCTTGCTGCAGTGGTCGTCGGTGGATGGCCAGTGCGGCGGAGACTTCACGGAGCCCACGGGAATCTTCTCATCGCCCAATTACCCCAGTAACTATACCAACAATGTCAACTGCTCGTATACCATCGAAGTGGCACCGGGGCACGGGATTCGACTCTTGCTGGTCGATTTCGTTCTTGAGAACTGCTGCACTTGCGACAAGGTCACCGTGTATCATCCTTCCACGGGGGTGACGGATACCTTATGCGAACCTGCGGAAAGCTTCGAGATACTCGAGCAGTCCCCTTCCCTCCTGGTCACATTCCGGACTGATCACTCCGTCGTCTTCAGGTTCGATCCAGCCAGATGGTGATTCGGATGATAGATTTTTCTCGAGTTTGCGTCTCAAAAATGGCGTCAGTTTCTGCTTCCAAATGCGAGGGGACATTCGATGAGTTCGGGTTCCTTGAATCTTCTCTGTTCTTGAAACCTTTTCTCTCGTGAGTGACTTCCCCCCGAATTTTTCCGCCAGAGTACCTAAGAAGTACGAGCTAGCTCTTTCTTTCTTGTTTTTGGTAGTATGCTTACAAGAATATGGTCAATGCGATTCTGCGATGACGTTTTTCGAACAAGAAAGATCAGTACCAAACGGGGCCATTTACAGGGTGATCTAAAAGTAACTCCCTACTTTTAAACTGACATAATTCATGTGATAGGAATAACAAAAGCATCGTTCTAACGGTACCTAAAAGATGATTTAATCCCATGTTATACCACATGGATTAAAGCCCCACACAAGCACCAGCATTTTCCACAGTTTTTCTTAGAGTTATTCTTTTGGGGGGGGGGGGGGGGTTGGGTCAAGGAGAATGTTTACCAAAGGAAAGTCAGAAATCTTGACCAGTTGAAGAATTTTATCAGGGAAGTTACACAGAGTGCTCCACAACAGTTTTCTCTTATGCTCTGGGGATAACGTCACTGTGCGCTTAAGAAAAACTGGAAAATTCTGGCGCTTATGTGGAGCCATGTGGTATAAAATGGGATTAAATTATCTTTAAAATGCCGTTAGAACTATAGAAGACCTTAATAATAAAAATATATAATATTATTAATAATAAAAAAAAAACACTACTCACCCTCGTGACGATTTTCCCGGTCTCAGGGGATTCCTCGCCGAGTACGAGTCCTTTCCCATTCTGCCCGAAGAATGCGGAGAAGCGTGGCTGGAGTTCAACGGAGCGTGTTATAAATTCATAAACGAGCCGAGGACGGCGCTGGGGGCTCAGTTGGAGTGCGAGAGCCTTGGGGCGAACCTCACCAGCATTCACGGAGACGACGAAAACCTTTTCATCGGTGCGTTGGCAACTTTTTATTGGGTCTAGTTTAGACGGATCGGGGGGGGGGGGCGTTCTCCTCTTCCTTCACTCCCTCCTTTTTTTTTGGGCGTCGTCGTAGTCGGTTTCCATATCCTTGAAATCTCGATGACTCGAAATCACAATGGCAATGTTTAATTACGAATCAGAAATTACATCGGATCCGCAAAAATTTGTTTAGAGGAAATGATAAACGAGACAAGGCATTGCCCAAAGACCGTCTTCAGACTGGATCTATGCCACCGTTCAGCGCCAGAAAGAATTTCAACCCACGACACACTTGGCCTATTGGCCAATTGACCTATTGACCAATTGGGTCATTTGGCCTATTGACCAATTAGCTAATTTGACCTATAGGCAAATTGACCTATTGACTAATTGGGTAATTTGGCCTATTGACCAATTAGCTAATTTGACCTATTGGCAAATTGACCTATTGACCAATTGGTTAATTTGGCCTATGATAAGCTATTGCAAGTTTCTCAAACTCGACGACAGATTGCCTTCGAAATTCAGCTGAATGCCATGAGGAGGTTCGCGGTCAGCAGCGGCCGATCGGTGAGAACCATTGGCCATTGGCCCATTGGCCACGTCGATCGGCCGCCACTGACCACTGTCTCGCTCTCATCTCATCCCATCAGTCAACGACGAAAACACTATAAGCATTCATCGACCTATGAAAACTTCAGCATAACATCCGACAACCGTGGCGGAAGGGACTGGATCCCGCACGAACAAGCGCAAAAAACGGACAGCTGATGTCGTTTCCCCACGCAAAACGGTACAGCACGAAGAAAGGGCGCATTCCACGGTCTATAAGCCTCATCCTTTGGGTTTGATGCTTCCCTCAAATAATTGGGGAATTGGAATGAAAAAAAATCCAGAAATGAATTTCATATCTAGAAAGAAGATCCTGCTTTCTCTGCGTCCGGGAGAGACGGAGCTTCTAATTTTCTGGAGTGATTCAAAGAAGTAGTTCGAATAGTACGAAACTTGCCCAGTCTTATTCATTCTGATGCCCTCCGAGAGGGGGAATTCCGAGAGGGGGAATTCCGAGAGGGGGAATTTTTTTTCAGGTGTTTCGGAAAAATTACTTACTCATAGGAAATGAGCGCGGTGAAGAATGAGAATTTCGCAGGATGAGAATTTGACAGGATGTTGACCGAAAAAAGATGCCAAGGTAAACTGTGTGCTTTTATTATGCTTTATTTATTATTTATTATATATATACTAATAATACGGAGATATGCAAGAAACGCCCTCAGAATTTTCACACTGTCGAAGGCAGACACCCCGTGCGAATCCAAGTGCTGCCCGATGTGCAAAAATACGTTCTGCAAGGTTTCTTCTGCAAAATTTCCACAAAGGACGCCGGAAGGAACAAAACATGTCCGGCGATATCCGGCGATATCCGGCGATATCCGGCGTCCTCCTCGTGGAAGATCCTGCCGACTGCAACTCGTTACGAAGGCGATTCTCCGGTGACTTGGCTTGCAAAATTCCAGTCCTTTACGCTTCAAAACGAAGGTTTCAGCTCATTTCAAGCCGTGTCGGTAGAGTTCGGTATTTTGAAATTGGTCCGGGACATCACGGACTTCTTCATCTTGGAACTGGAAAATTCGCTGATGAATCGTGATTTGAAGTGGGAGGGGGGGAACGAGGGGCATGATCGCGAGGTGTACGTTTGAAATGCCTTTTGCGCGTTTGGTTTCCCAGGAATGTCATTTCAGAAACGAGAACCAAGATTATCCCTGTTGGTTATTTCTACGATGGATCGAGATCGAGACAGGTCGAAGACGTTTTATGACGTTCCGTATGGCGCTAATGACGATCCGGCCTTTCGTATATTTTCTTGTTGCGTCCCAGAAGCGCGTCGTCATGTTTAGTGTTTTTCGTAGTTTCACTATTTTCACATTTTCATACTTGTTACTTTTCTGGGACTTAGGGGTACACGCTCCATCGTCGCCGCTGTGGATCGGGCTTCAAAGACAAGGCTCGGATTGGGAATGGACGGACGGCAGCCCCTTCGACTACGGAAAGTTCAACCCAAATTTCCTGTCCCAAGACGGATTCGCTTACATGTGGATGGACCAGTGGGGGAACGACGACTGCACGGAGGCGAAGGCCTTCGTCTGCCGCCTTCGCAGCACCGACTGCCCGACATCCTCGTGGATTCAGGAAGGCCCCGATTGCTACCTCGTCGTCGACGTGCCCATGTCGTTCGATGCCGCTGTTCAATTTTGCCAAGATGCGATCCGTCCGTCGACGCTTTTCACGCTGCCGGCTGACGTGGATTACAACGACGTCGTCGCGTTTGTCTTCAACGGCCCGGAGAGACAGGAAAGCACGGAGTTCTGGATCGGCTACGAAAGAGACGTCTCCTCGGACTGGAACTGGATCGACGGTTCGTCGTCCGCCGAGGAATTTTGGTTCCCTGGCTTTCCCGATGCGAATCTGGGGAGATGCGCCTACGTCTTCCTCAATGCCTGGGACGATTTCCCCCCGAATCACGCTTTTCCTTTCGCATGCAAGAAAGGCCTTTCGTAGGCTTGGGCCAGGAAGGAACCTAGTCGTCGACGTTTATTTCTGACTTTGTTTTGAAGCGGTAATGAAGGTCTCGATGACGGACTTACAGATTCTCTCGTTTTTCAATCTTAACGACATTCGCATCTTTGTAGGACGGAAAGAACTACGAGAATAAGAATAATAAGAATACTTATTCTTATTCGAATCCATTTCGTGTTCGCTGTCGTCTCGTTGCAGGAAAGAGAGGGAATTGCGCCTATGGCTTGGTTCAGCATCTCATTCGACGCCGCTGGATTCTAATCCAGCGAATTTCTTCGGGTATCAGTTCGGCATCGTATCATACTCGTATCATATGATACGAGTATGACACGTCGTATCAACATTTCCTATTTCTGCGGTTCGAAATACTCTACCGGGGTCGCCGCAGGAAGTGAGTAGCCCGTTTCATCAAAACGAGAAAGCGATAATCGATTTGCACGTCCTCGAATCCACTTGAGTGAGACCTTGTGGCACGTGACCGATGACGTCACCACAAAACCTCAAAAATGAACACGCTGACGCACTTGGATTTCAGATTATGACGATGGAACGCGGTTTCAGGGCATAATAGAATTACTTCTCGTTTCAGGGCCCGACAGAAATGTAATGCTTTCAATTCAAGCGACTTCCCAACAACTTCATAACTTTCTGCAGTAAGTTACTTTTAATTAAGTAAATGATGAAATGAAATGAGACACAACGGTGGCCCGTCTCAAGGTGGTCACCGAAAGCAAGTACATTTCGCTCATGGTCAGGATTTGCATTCAGGGATTTGAAATGGCAATGAATTACGAGGGCGGGCATTGGAACTGGTCCGTTTTGCCGATTCTTATCGAGGTACCAAAAATTGGCATATGCGAATTTTAGTGACACATGAAGCAGGAAAAAAAAAGGATTCGCACTGACAGGCAGTTTCCATCGTCACTAATAACTAGAACAACTTTCAGCGACAACTAAGGATTTAAAACTTAGCAGTCTGTCCTAACATTCGAAGACTTATCCTATTTTAAGGCTTTGGTGCGAGTTTTTCCTTCAAGATCCAAGAAGGATCTTGAAGGGTTCCCCAAGAGTGAAAGTTCAGCAATCCGTGTTTATTTGAGGACTTGACATGACCAAGCGGTATGATGTTTAGTCCAGTAGTCTTGGAAGCGAGAAACTTGGCGCAAACCACTGGTTACATAACCGAGCATTGGTGGACTCTCCCTCTGAAACAATACTTTGCAGCTTGGAGGAGCTTTTCCTGATGTGACCACGCAAATGCTTTGCTCTGCAAAAAATTTAACTTGTGGTGTCCGAACTTTGACGGTTTTACCTTACAAGGAATAGCTTGGAAACAATATGGATGACATAAATGCACAAGCTGCTCTTACACACTCTCCCGAGCCAGGTTTACATTTTTCTAGAATATTTCATCATACAGTATTGTAGGAAAAAAAGAAAAAAACTTTTGCAGAAATCTCCTCCAGAAAAACATTCACACCGTGACAGAAATTACTCACACTAAAAATAACTCCAGCGTATGTTCAGTGATAGTCCAAAAACGATCAAAAACCATTTCCCCCTCGCTCCTGGGCACCAAAAAAAATCTAATAAAAAGTGGGCTGAGGCGTGAATCGTGTACTTCGGGCAAGAGTGCATACTCTCACGCTCTGAAAAGACAGCCATTAGACAATCCATCAATTTCTCCCACTGTCTCTTCCATCTCTGAGAATCAAACAAGTCTTCTATCGCATCGTTCACAGACCAAAACTTGTGCCACGCTTTTATTAACAAAAGCAAAACAATCAAATAACTTTGGAGCAGCATTTCATAGAACGGAATCGACGAGAGTCACTGAGAATCTTCCTGGGCCGGCAAGCGAATACCTAGGCTCCTTCAGCCGATGATAAAGTCCATTAAATAAAATACACGGGGACAACCTGCGCTCGTTTCATCACTGGTTCTTGGCGGGAAACTGGTGATAGGCGATGGTCCAGTGTCCGCTGCACGGGCAGGAGCGAATCCAGCGCTGGTCCCACGCGCGAGCCGCCGCCGTCCGCGCGAACATCCGAGACAGACTCTCTCCCGTGCACCTACGGATATATATTTTTTTAAATCCCATTTTATGTGGAACTTCGGAGAAAAATGCGAAATGCTTATTACAGCGAGCTTCCATTCCTCGCACACAGAAAATAGGCTCAACATCGGTAAAATGCGCATTGCTTGAAGACTCGCAATTGTCCCTACAAAGACTGATAACGAGGATCTCGTATTCTCAACAGAAATACAAGCAGCAACTGGGCCTCAAGGAATCCCTCTTTGCCAAGGAACGGAAAAAGCATTCAAAGAACGGACCTGGTGCAGCGTTTCGTGAGGCTGTGCTTGGACCCAAGGTAAACGTGATGGACGCAATCCCTGCGGAGATGAAGCTCCGAGATTCCATCGATGCTCGTCTGCGCCTCTTGTCGCGCCGGCAGCGAATCCGGCTCGCACCCGAACTCAAACTGCAACCGAAACACCGTTTACTTGCGGAATCAGAAATCTCACGTCTACTGAAATACTGAAATCAGAAATCTCGGACTATTTCTCAAGAATTCTTGAAAGAAATGACTTAGTATATCCCATCGCTTGCAAAAATGTAATGCATAATAATGACAATTTTCCAGTGAGGAAATCTCTGAAAATAAATCAAGGAAGAGTTCACAATCCAGCCTGAAATTGAGTCCACACAAGAGCACTACAAGTACATATTAATTCCCCAAGAAAATTGCCACGAACGCAATTTTCTCCAAGGAGAGAAGCTTGCACATCACGTAAGATCCATGCCGGTCTGGCGAAGACGGCCAAGGACCATTTGGAGCACTACAACTCACCTGCAGAGGAAGTGTGTCGGGGAAAAGAGGCAGCGCAGCCGCGACTCCTCGCGGTGGAAAACTCAACTGAAGATTCGGAACGAGCACTTGGGTTGGCAAGAGGCAGCATTCCTCTGGAAAAAAAAAAGAAGAAAATACGTCAGGGTGAGCTACAGCTATCAAGCATATCGCCTGGAAGTGATTTAATTGTAGACATGCGGCGGTATTTTACCAGTAACGGGCGATCGACGTGTGGCAGGATTTACTGGTGCCACCTGAGACCTGTCATGCCGTGCAGAGTCTGCTAGTAACAGTGCTACTTTTATTGGCATATTTTTACCCTCTTAGTCCCATCCCTTTTTGGAGAAAGCCTTTATTTGCGCGCGCCTGGTGGCAGGCCCAAATGTCGAACACTGGAATCGAGCACTGAAAATCTCAGATTCAGTTCAGTCCAGTCACTTCAGAAGACCATAACGACGGAACGGCTGCGGCCGAACCTCCACAGAAATGAACACACGGTGGGAATGAGGCAACGACTCGACCCTTCCTCGGAATACGGACACGGGCAGACATGCCTGTTGGCGTCCCAGCCCAAGCCTTCCACGACGCGGTGGAGAGCAGGGTAGGGGGGGGATGATCCCTGCTGCCTGCTTTCCTTGGGTGTCCCGTCTGCCTTCATGCGAAATAGGAAATTAATAAAACACCAACTCGTCTTCGCGTGGGAGAAGGGGAGGGCTTCCTTCGCGTATCGTCTATCGCGTTTTTCTTTCGTCTCTCGACATAAACTCACCCTGCACACTCGCCATGATCCTGCAGCTGCATTTTGCATCAGCAGCGCGATCCCCTGTCTTTTGATCCCGCCGCATACAAAACTTGGCAAACCTGTCGTGTTGGGAGACCACAGTTCCCTCAAACTTCCCTCGTCTAACAGTTCATAAAGGCAACCGTGTGCTACGGGCATAACTCAACGAGGATCGAAGTGGAGCGTCTTCTCCAACGGAATAAGAATTCGATAGTGCCACCTGGAAGGAAGCATACCTCAATGGAACAGACAGAAACATATTTTTCAGGGCATTTCCTCATGGACTTTCCTCTGAGGAAATGCGCAGGAAAGACCAGGACGGCACAGCACGCTGAAGAGATCCGCTCCGCTTCATCATGCGGGTATACTACGCGTGGAATTGAAACGTTCCTATCCAGCGGGTCGGATGGAGGAGAGGGGGCGGGGAGGGGCGGGGAGGGGAGAGACCCGCCACCTCCTGCGTGAGCGCGATTTCATGAATGGTTGCAAGATTACAGGGTCATCAAAGGTCTTCGATGAATGGCACATTAAGCCATCTCGCGTTCCTGCTCACGAACGCGACAGAAAAAAGCTGGAGAGAAAAAAAGAATACTCATACCCTGGATAACTTGAACTCCAATGACCTATGGAAAAATAGAGCCCCCCCCCCCCACCAAACTGCATTTTCATGCCTTTGCGCACGCCGAGTGCCGTACGGATGATAAAGGAAACCGGACGGCATGGAATTTTCCCTCATCCTTGTCTTCATCACGTCCGATGCAAAAATCCTTTATATTTACGTCTATCGAAATCCATGCACGCTCTGAGGCCGATCAGGAAAGCGGCAACCGCTCAGTATTAACTATTTCACGCCCAATGGCGCCATCGGGCGTCATCAACTTTACAGACATTTCCAACCTCGCCTATGAATTTATTTTCCGAATAACAGCTACGTAACTGTTATTATTATTAAAGCCTACCAGCTTACTTATTTATAGTGTGTTAATTGCTTATCCGCAGGCAGTAGATAGAAAGAGAATCGTGAGGAATTTGGAAATATGAAGAGTGAGTAACTTTTCCATAAATTCAAATCCCAGCTAGTTTTTCAAGGTTTTCGCCAGTTAGCGTCTGGAAATTGGCAGTGAAGCACTCAATGGAATGTTAGTTTAGTCAGTTCTGCTGGTAGAACTAACGAAGACGTGATATAACTATATTATATCACATAATTTCAAATTATGTATACACAATGATAATATGGATAATATGGCCCAGCATAATCCACAGAACGAAATAGAATGTTTTACCCGTGTCCGAAACACGACTCGGGGATGAAAGGGTTAACCAGAAATGGCATGAAAGGTTTCTTTTCCATCTCCAAACGATGCATCTTCGAATCATTATGAAAGCGTTGCGTTTGTTCCAGTGAGTAATCCAAATCAAAAACACAAATTGCAAAAGGGTGAGCCGTGCAAAAAACAACTGACTTACGTGAGATTATCCTTTAATTAGTTTTCAATCACAATAACTTGACAACATTAGAGTTATACTTCCAAAATATGTCAATACTGGCAACTACCTTGGCATACCTTCGGATGGGCGAAGAGAACAAGAACTGAATTCTCCACAATAAAAAAGGAATACCATTTGACTATACATTGCTTGTTCAGGGCAGAGAAACCAACTTAAAAAAAAAAGACGAGAGAGATGAAAAAGTTACTAAACATTTGGTGAAACGGTACGGTACGCCATGTATGAGCACATCTCAAAGTGGACATCAAGACCGACCATCTTAGAGTGTTACCAACCTCCAAAAAAAAAAATATTGTGCGAACACACTCAAGTCACGAAGCGCATTTTGACAAGAGTTGGGAAATTATCTTCGCCAGGACCTCGGCCATTCAGGGAAGACGAAGCCATCTTTGAATCCCGAAAAAAAAAATTACTTCCAGCAACGCGTTGCACGTGCCATGCGCAATTCAATGACCACAAGCAATCCCGGAATATATAGGCGGCCTGGTTACAAGGACTACGACTGCCGCCAGCGAACGTAAATAAAATAAAAGGCTGGCCGATGGAATGATTCACGGCTTTCCCACACAGGAAGCCAAGTGCGAGGCCAAAACGATAAGGCAGGAAAAGCCCCTCACCCTTCTCTCTCTCCCTCTCGATACGAAAACAGGAATCACACTGTGATAAGTGACCGCTTCCCTTGAACTGCCACTGTGACGCCAGTCTGAGATGCCCCACGCCCTTCAAGACGTTCCAATCTCCTCTGCCCCAATTAGAAGGAACGAGTGGAACTAGTGCAAAATGACCGAAAACGTTGAGTGAACTTGGAAGCGACCGACCCGATCCCTTCAACAGCGGCAGGAAAATGGGGGCGAAGGACTACCTGCTAAACCACAAAGTGTCGTTGGCGTTCCTCCTCGTGCCGATGCTCGCGGCGCTCTTCTTCCCCATCTACGCCTTCATCATCCTTCCCCGGACCATGAGCACCGAGGAAGAGATCACCCAGCAACAATGCTTACACCTCACCGTCAGCCCACGGGGCTGCCTCTACATCATTTATTGGGTCGTAGCAGTCGCCGTCTGGGTCGCGTGCGTCATCGGCATCGCCATCTTCGTCTGTCGGTCCCACAACACCAGTTACAAGCCCGAAGACCCCAAAACTCCCATCCTCAAGAACTCGACTCCACAATATCTCACCGGATCGTATACCGTCCAACCACCGCCTTTGAAAGGCAAGGACTACGGAAACGCCGGTGGAGACTACGAATGGATCTATTACCCGTTCGACCCGACCCAGGCCATGATGATGGAACAAGAGCAAAGGTCCCTCAGGAACAAAGCGACCCCCAACCTGTCTCTGTCGACCAGAGTTTCATCCACCGCAGAAGTGGGGGTGCTTCAGAGCGAATCGGTCTTGTCCAGCAGCGACTTCACCTGGGAAGACTACGACCTCCACATCTCATCACCCCTCGGAGACGTCTTCGCAGACGTCAAGGAGGCCATGGAGGACGAGAACGGAGGGCAAAGCAAATTCAAAGGAGCCACGAACGACAAGTACGGACAGGCTTTCCAAGAGGCCATGGACGACGAGTACGGAAGGGACGTCGAAGAGGCAATAGACGACGAGGGCGGACGGGACGTCGAGGTATCCACGGACGACGAGGACGACGAGAACGCTCGGGAGGATTCCAGCGAGGGGACTTCATCGGAGAAGCAGGATTCGAACGGGGAATGGAAACTCGTTTCATCATCCGAGAAGCAAACGTCACAACCCTCCGACTCCGGCTGCCACGTTCGAGAGGGCGGAGACGAGGAAGAACCCGAGAACGTCACCTACCGCTCTGTCCTCTCTCACATTCGCCTCTTCTCGAGAACCGACACGAGAGATGAGATCGCATCGGCCCAACCCGCAGAGCAAACGGAGGAGAAAGCGGAAGATCCCCTCCCGGCAGAGCACAAGGAAGAAGAAAACTTCGAGTCCTATCTCCATCTGGTCGACATAACGACCCCATTCTCTCCAACCGATTCAACGTTTCGCTTCCCGGAGTCCAAAGGCGATCCGGGGAGTGGACCCAGCAAAAGATATTAATTTTAAGCTATTCCTTTACCTAATGCTTGAATAAATTTACTTTGAAAAGCTCAAAGCATTACATACAATGAGAGACAGAAAAAGCTGTGAAGTTACGCTTCAGAAGCGATAGGTCTTTTCGCCCTCTGCGCCTTCGCACTGACATGAATTTGTAATATTGATTTCTTCCTGTGACTGGGCCTGAAATTCCAAGAATCCATTCACTCCTCAACTTAGACGAACGATCATGGAACTTTCTACTTGTGGCGGTTATACTGGAGATTTTCCCAGTACAGAAAGAACCACTCCAAGAATCAGTCCCATCCTTCACTCAAGGGAAGTGAGGGAATTTATCTATTGATATTTATCAAGTATCACAGGCCCCGGGGCACCAAAAAAAAAACTCAGAACAGGGGTATGTAGTACCCATAAAAAACGTAGCGGCTAAAAGAGTTGAGAAAAAAGTGTTTACAGAAATCCAATACCTGTCTTGAAAATGTGAATGTACAGTGGAACCTCGCTTAACGAGCATAATTTGTTCCCGAATCTTACTCGTAATGCGAAACACTCGTTAAGCGAATCACTCGTTATGGGAGGTGCTCGTTAAGCGAAGTTTGACTGTATATGAATATACAGTCAAACAGAGTGATTCGCTTAACGAGTGTTTCGCATTACGAGTAAGATTCGGGAACAAATTATGCTCGTTAAGCGAGGTTCCACTGTATAAGAGAAACTTTCCCCAAGAGAAGCTTACTAATTCGAGAAAAGATTAAACTTATTTTAGCACACACGTTAAGAGGGTTACTTCAGGTTGCACCTAGACGCGCGGCATGCACGCAAAGGGAATGAAACATACCCAAAAGAGACACATCCATCTCGGGATTCAGGGAGATCTTCGTGAGGAGCTTGTAGGCGAGGGAGATGGCATCGAGGTTGTCCAACGCCTTGGTGAAAACGGGCATGCAGTGTTGCCAGAAGAGACCCCAGAGACGAATGATCACCAAAAGCTCCCTCAGGGTCCCCAGAGCATTTCCATCTCTCAGCAGCTCGTACTAGATGGAAAAAGTGAAATAATCTGTGTTACCTCCGAGTTGAACTTTCTCGATATCGAAATCGTTTCACATTTTAGCCCAAAAGAGAATCTTCAACCTAAATTCGAAATATCTTCGTGCCTGAAAAGAATTAGTCACCCATAGAAAGCTCCGGGCCACTAGCCCAATTTAGCATGCAATCTATCGAGAATCTCCAGAGAAGCTTATCCTCCTGATGGACTTTTACATAGCATTGAGTTTCATGCTAATACTCAAACAGATGAAATGGTAACGATTTATTCAGGATAAAAAAGCTTGATTTAAACACTGAGGCCATTCAGACATTTTAATGTACTATGACATCCAGATTATACACAATATAGGTTTTCCAAACCCAGGAGACCAACAGCATGCACAACAGGCTGTTTTTGATACTGCTTTTCCCAAAGGGACTGCAACAAAGATAAATAAACAAGATTGATATGCTTTAGATAGCTCCTATGCATGATATGGAGCTCCATGTTTATCCTGTTCTTCGAGTCTTGCACTTGTGTGCCAATAAATTGCAACACAAAATAACTTTAAATTCATGGATGTATGAAAAAAAAAAGTTCCAGTCAAGGAGGGAAGGTTGTTTCCTCCATAGATTAAAAAAAAAAAAGTAATCCTTATGGGCTTGAATATTGCATCAGCTTGTTCTCACTTCACTTGAAACAAAAGATGGAAGCCATCATTCGAGATTCTTTTCAATATGCTCATCAAATAGTAGTCCTTATCTGACCCCAAACATCTCTCATGACCCAGTCGTAAAAAACTGGAGTAACATTAGGGCCAAAGGCACAGTGTAGTATGACTACAACTTCAGGCTTCTAACTGTTGACTGACAAGCACAAGTTGTGTAGACATGAAGAACCCAGCTGTCAGCAGCTATGTCTGGTCTTCTTTTTAGGTCCCTTTCTGGACTCTGCAGCGGATGCCACCAGTAATTGTTTGACATTGAGGAAAGGAAGACATTTTCTTTACCCAAGCTCTTCAAATCTCCCTTTCACAATGGATAAAAAATGACATAATAGAAAAATGATCAATATCCCATACTACTCTCTCAGATTTTGATCATTTTTCCTATCAATGTGACAAAACTTCACTGAGCTTGTTGTACCACACTTCTGAGTGCAGTTGAGAAACCAGTGCAAACCAAATCAGCAGTGTTAAAAACCTTCAATCACTTGAAAATCCTTCCTGGAAGGCTTCCCAATTCTTCTACTGATGTTCTATCTAGATTTCAACAGTCATCCTCAAGCGGTTTTTCAGCAATAGTTATACTGTCATTCTTTCAAACTCTTGAGGGTCAGCAATCCCATCGTTTTCAAATGACATTGAAAACGATGGGATTGCTGTATCCTTATATCTCTTATCATCAACCAAAAAAATATTCCATGAGACGTGGCTTCATGTCCTGAAGCCTCACTTGAAAGAGCAAAAGTCTTGCTGGCAAATTTCCCCAGTTTCACAGGGAACTTAATATGGCGCTATGCTCTTCTTTGTAATACATGGTAGAATGTGCATCAGCAGTCCCTTAGAAACAACCAAATATTCTGGATTTACATGGTAGTTCTAATATATATCAATCTTGAAAAACGTGATGTTGTAGGAGATGCTTTAAAAGCTCCAGTCCCACAACCATGTGAAAAATGACATCAATCCTGAAATCTTGCAATCACCCCTTATCCTGCTACCTTTCTGGATTTTCCACATGTTAAAATCAACAAGAAAACATTCAGTTGTGAGGATATACAGACGAGACTGGACGTACGGTGGGACCCCGGGTCTGCTGGATGGTAGGCGCTGTGGCAATGAGGAACAGGGCCAGATCAGAAACCCACTGAATGAGTTGCTGAAGACTCTGAAGTGTAGATGCTTCAACAGTGAATTCCTTAGCTTCCACTTGCAGGCACACTTTGTCCAGGTCGCAACCTAGTTCCCCCATCTTCCCAGCCAATATGCCTGCAAAGCGATAATATCGTTTCAGTGCCAACAAATATCAATGCCTTTCAGCTCACATTCACTTACTGCTCTCAAAAGCTATGTGATGTGCAATGAAAGGTGAAATTTGAGGATTCTTATTTGAGGATTAGCTGAACTAATTTCAGAACTTATTTCATATCCTGGAAGAAATCATACAAGGGGGTATCAAAAAATAAGGTTCCCAAATTATTTTTACACAAAACCATCAGAGCTCACAAAATAATAAAAGTGCTTGAATAACTTTGGCAACTATGTTGAAAAATAGTTGATATACTCGTATTTGTCCATCAGTATACATAACAAGCTGGGTTACCCGGCGTTGCCTGGGATATTTTTTTGGAGCAATATAGCTGTTGTTCTTTTATGTGCTTTTTTGTTAATGCTTATTTGTCTAAGTCCGGCCAGACCAATGAGGATGGGAGCACTGCTCTGGCTATTTTATTTTTATTTGTTTTTTTCTTATTTTTTAAAAGTTGTTCTAAATTAATTCTTAACTCAAAGGGGCTCTTCTTTCACAAAAAGCTAACTTAAATGAGTTTCTCAATGATATTTGAGTGTCAGATGGACAGAGAGAGACAGAGATCCTTGCTTATATAGATAGATGTCTTGGTTACTAAAATAAATAAGTTTGGAGCAAGAAATTGGGGACCCTTATTTTTTGAGACCCCTTCATACTTTAAAAAACTTTATCTGAAACCTTATCACAGAACTGGGAATAGAGGCTAGGTGTTGCAAATAACAATTTTACTGGCATGCTATATATGTCCCTGAACATCAAAGCAGGATATTTATGAAGTTTCAGATGGATATCAACAATCATTTCTGTACTTTCAAAGGATGAATTGTTGAAGCTTCTACTATGAAAAGGTTATCATTTTTCCCTTCAAGATGCTGCCTGGGTTTGAGAAGTCTCAGAACTTAAAGCCATGCTTAATATTTTTATTTTCTTGGAATTTGCAATGACAATTCCAGTTATTTGCAGGGAAGTAGGAGTTTTGAGAGTAACTTACTACATTTGAAGGCTGGGCATAACCTTCTAGTAGTAAAGGTCACAATTTTCAAATTTAGTGATTGAGAGGCAAGGAACCATTGGATAACATCATCCAGATAGATGACTGCAACCAGTTGACACATGAAACACCTGAGCAGTTTGGCACCAGGCTCCCAGACTTATTCACCTCAAAACTTTGTATAAATAATGTATATTTCCCTTTAGATCCTGAATCTGAATCTAATGAGCCCAGCCAAGAAGACTTAACAGCCATTTTGATTCCATTTGCAGGGAATCTACACCCATACAGGAACACTCCAACTGTATGCTCTAGAAACCTATTGTTTTGTGTATGCTTGTCAAGCTGTACATAATACCTGTTTTCATAATTCACCCAGTTTCACAATACTGGAACACAATCAGGAACTTTCCTTGACAAGCCTGAACTCACTGGCAAGGTTTTCCGCAGGGCCTTTGTCGTGGCTGGCAAGCTCCGAAGGACGGAGCACAGATCGAAATGCAGCTGCCACTGAGTGCAGCATCACCAATGTATTACAACTTGCAACCCTGTAACCTCCACCTGGAACATACCTACAGAAGGAGGAGAGACAGAAAAAAATGCAATGCAATCTGCCTTCTTCATGAGGAAATGACACAGACATAATGCCAGCCATAATATTAAAGCATAAGAAAGCCCAGATTTCCCTAAAACTACCCACCACTTGATTATGAGTTAATGAGGGTAAACAAGTTCATATTCTCATTTCCTAAAGAGTCTGCTGTTCATGGTCCCAGCCATGCCATGTTCAATTAGGAAATTGAAAAGGTTTTAAGTGGTAGATGAAGTTCAAAGGGAGGATAGAGGACTAGTTGAGGTGAATGAAATACTGAGTCATGAGAAAATTGTGGAAATGAGAATGATGACCTCAGTCGATTATCGCTGGCCGAAACCTATTCAATTCAGTAAAACAATAGCTCAAGCATAATGCAGGTACAAGGAACACAACAATATACACGAATGGAATTTTGTCTCACTTATGTGACCACAGTAAAGTAGACCTCAGGAACAATGCCATTAAGCAAAATTCACAGGCAACCATTCAGGATAAAGAAACTCTAATTATGCTGAAAATTAACAAACCACTGCAGCCTATTAATCCATTGTCACTCAACATGAGTCATTTCTTAGAGAGGTTAGCCAAATGGAATAACCAAGCATGATATTTTTTTTAGCAATAAAACATGCAACTCTAAGAAAGTTATTGTTTTTTGCACTTCTGAGAACTAATTTTCATTCCACCACTAAAATGTCTTCTATCCTGATTTATCCTCTTGGTTGCATGAGGGGTAAGGACCAAGGGAAAGGATCTTGCAGGAATCTAAAACCCCAAATGTAAACAACCAGGCAGAGGAAAGCAATGCAAACAGCTTGGGAAAAGCTTCCCCCATGGAAAAAGATCCCCAATCTAAAGTACAATTCATAGTCTAACAGAAATTATAAGGAATTGGCATGCACCTATAGAGGTTCATCTTGAGGGCCATGATTCGAGTGTAGAAATACTGCTGAAGAGGAAGGGGTTGCTTGGCGGCAAAATCGGCCACCCGCTCGCAGACGGTCTCTGCCATGCCTGGACGTAGACTCAGGATGATGTCCCACCAGTCCAACCCCATCACCAGGCTGTATTCCAACAGGTGCACTCCATATGCTGTGCTCAAGTTTCCACCTGTGCAAAATAACAGTAATTGATGGATTGATAAAGGACCATACTGCTTACATTAAAATGTGAGTTAAGACTTTCTGGATCTTCATGCTCTGCGCCAACCTCAAATAATTCTCAAAGCAACTTTATTACAAACACCACCCCAATACTGTCCTAAAAAGATAATATGGTAAAGGTAATAGATTTGATAAAGTACCAGTAGAAGATGATCCAATTATGATTATATAGCAATAATGAATGCCATTTGCTACACCATGCTGATCAATCTATACAACAACCAAAGCAGAACTGACATCAAGAAGTGACCACTGACATGGAATCATATGTGAAGATTCATCCAGCAACAGTCTATATAAATAAAATAAACAAAATAACAAAATAAAACGAATCCAGAATCCCTTGGAAACTGCAAGTTCAATACGGCACTTTTTACCATTGTCTGCCTGCCAGAGAAACTACACAGTTGCTGAAAATATTGAGAAGTTTTCAAAGGAAGGAAGCCCATATGAAGCGATGCAGACAAAATAACATTACAGAGCAGCATCATAAGAAGCCAAGCAACAAGTTCCAATTTGTACTAAGGGGTATTTCTGTTCAATTTACTCACATTCCAAGTTCTTGAATGTATGGATGTAGAAATACGGCAAAACTCAAAGTCAGGAAGGAGGGAAACGAAAGATTATTTTCTTTTAAACCCCACTAAAAACATTTCATGCATGCATTCCTCAGGATGGATTGTAGATGGGCATAAAGTGGAACACACACCAGGTTCATTGTGATGTACCAATCGATAGAGGCAGAGGGAAGAGTTGACGTCAAGGAGAAGGAAGGAACAAGCAGACCACGAGAAACGAATGCTTTGTATCACAGGTCCCAATTCTGCCTTCAAGCGTTTCAGCTCCATTCCTTCTACACTGTCTTTGGCTCCCCTCAACTCATGCTCCTTACTGAATACCTAGAAAATGATAAAGATGATTGCGTTTCAACAAGCATCATGATTAGACTGAGATTGACAGGATATTGTAGGTAACTGAGGGAGTGTTCATCTGAGGTTCATCAACAAAGTTTCTTACTGATGAACTTTGCTGATGACATGACAGTTGATGAAAACCGATCAAACTATTCTAGAAGGAATCAGAGAATGAGAGGTGATTCCAACATGGTCTGTCAGATCAATAGAATGAAAAGGGGCTCAAAGAAATGGCCATAGCCTGCACAGATTCCACACCTCTCTTCATAAGCCACCTTACTGTTGTTGAACTACTAATTTTATTTACTCGTGTAAAATAATTGCATGAATTAATTTTATGAACAAATAGAATCTGACTATCCACAATGAAACTATGAAACTCTCTGAATGGACTCTAGAGACTAGAAGTAGGAAGCAGAAGAGAACCTTGGTGAAGGAGTCCCCTGAGAGACAGTGCAGGGTGCCAGTGATCGTGGAGACAACGATGTGCGATGGAGGCCCATTGTCCAGGGTCGAGAAAGGCACCAAAATCTCCTTCACCTCTCCAGGCAATTTGCAATGCTCCCCCTTTTCCCAAGTCTAACATCAGCAAAAATACATCATTTTCATTTATGAACAAAATAAAACTAATGAAGACAGGAAGGAATTTGTAAATCTATTAAATGTAAGGCTCTCAGTGCAATGCTATACCAAACTCTTCATACTATATCTACCTCTATACCATATTCTGTGTTATAGATTCCTTTATTCAAGCTCATGACTATATATATTTTAAAACAAATTTACCAACATGACTGATAAAGGCTACCTTCTCCTCAAAATCATTTCAAGCAGCTAATCTATGGCCTAATTCACTAAAGCATTAAAGACCTCATATATCTAAGTCATAATACCAACTACATGAAAAAAATAATTTTACTCTTTCAAGAGCTACATGAAGTAATACAGCATGTTCATTTTACCAGTTAACCCAAAGAAATGCAAATAAAAAAAAAACCATAATTCAGATATATGTGAAGCTTGGTGATATGAGAACCAAGACATTGTAGAGTGCAAAATGATAATCACAGTCATAGTCTGTCACAACACATCACAACATATGCTGGAAGTGGCCACCACCATATTCGATACACAACATTCAGTCCACAGTACTACAGTGTGTGTCCAGCAACATGCTTTGCCCTGCATGTTTGTGCATTGAACATGGCAGGGACCAATTTCAACAAGTGTTATGATGTGGAGTAACTATAACTACTGACTATTTTAAATGTCTTGTTTACGAGGTATCATATCACTAAGTTTCATGTATATCTGAATTATTGTTATTTTTAAATTTACATTTCTTTGGGTTTACTGGCAAAATGAACACCATATAGTTGTAACACCAAGCTCCTTAGCATGACCAAACACTATTACCATGAAATCTTCCATGCAACTCATACCACATGTCAAAAACCTGGATGTCCTAGCATCCACTGTGTGTTTATAGAATTTTAACAAATGGTGCATGCAGGTATGGCATCAGAAATTTACTGCGATTCATCTTGCCAAAGCAATGCTACAATAAATCTTTTAAAGAAAGTTGGATATTGAAAAGCACAAGAGTTTGTGCTGGAAGCTCAGAGTTCACAACTTCACACTCAGCTTGTGCATCTTTCAGGCCACAGCTGACTTATCCTCAATTGAATTTCATTCTTTGGACTGACCTTTTCTTTTAGATGGCTTCCAAGAGCTTCTCCCAAATTAACCATTAATTAATCAACTAATTAACACTAACTAATTAATTAAAAACAAATTAATCAATTAATCATCACAGCGCTTTCTCAAAGTATGATCTGAATTTCCCTTGGTTTACATAGAATATTAAGGTAGGCAGTGTAAGGTCACTTCAAAAGGACCCAGTTCCCCATCCATTTTGGAAATTCTGATTTCTTTTCAATAACTGCTTGAAATTGCTTGTTTTGGTGAAAGAAAGTTAGGGCATAATTTATAATATCTTTTGGTTATATATCAAAATATGAACAGTGCAGCTTTTGCAATAATTACAACAGTTAGAGCAAACGCAGCAGTTATAGGTTGTTTTTTATTTCTTTGCCATATTCTGATTACAGAGCAAGACATCAAAATATGCCAAGGAATAAAACACATAAATTTAGAGAAATACCAAAGTAAATGGTGCAGAGGTGGTGGTACCTGGTGCTTTTTTAAGTGCATCATCATATGATTATTCTTTTAAACCATTGTTACTTCTGTGGATCACTGAATGATACTATGCTACTATTGTGACATATTCGCATCAGAGCCTGTTAAAATGAATGCATGGCAGGATATACAAGGAAGAAAAAGATTTAAAACAAACTGGCATGATTGCAACACACCTGAATGCACACAACTGAGGTGGATCCCCCAAAGTGTTTGGAAACTGGGTCCAACTTCTCACTCAGCCTCCAACGAGTCACCTCTGACTCCATAACGCATGAGTGCCTTGTCTTTTCATGCATTGCAATGAGAAGCCCCTTTGGGTCCTCTTTCAATAGGAACTGCACACATGACACTGGAACATTCCGATGGAAAGATGTTACAGAGATGATCTCAATTCAAGACTTGAACCCAACAACAAAAAACTCACCTATGTAGGAAGAATGCAGTGTTGGGAATATTGCTGGGAGATTCTGAACAGTGACATTCATAGAATCCCCACTCACTCTGATTTGTAGACTGTACATTCGAATGCAGGCAGAGGATGACCTGCTCACACAGGCCAATGCCATGTCTCCATCTTAGAAAATTTAAGTGAAAAAGAATAGTAGATAAGATCTAATTTCATTCAGAGTGCAATCTTTTGTTGCCCACAGTTTCCTTAGACTGAGTACCCTTTGCTTCCTTCAGATATGAAAATCACACCACCAATGTGAGCCACATATAAATGAAAGGGAAGACATGAGACAAGTATTACCTGACAATACCCTTGCATAGCTGTAGTAACAATACATTGGCCTTGGTCTATTATGAGAGGAATTGCAAACTATGACTAAATAGCAGAACATGGTATATAATAAAATTTTGAAAAGAAGAGATAGGGGGCTTATAAAATTATTCTGCTACAAAAAGGAAGTTTATTGGAAGGAGAATATCTTAAAAAGAATATGAGTATTCAACCAGGGATGAGACTTTCAAAGTATCCAATTTCATCTTAACAAGATTTTCCAGCATATTCCTCACTTTTTTCATATGCAAAGTCAACCATGGCAAGTGTGTGCAGCTCAGGGCCAAGCTTCTCAATGGCAGAGAGTACAGAGGCATCGATGCGGAGGATGAAAGTGGCCAGGAGTCCCGACACGCTCGCGACGACCAGCCCCTCCATCGGTCGCTTCCCAAACTGACAACAGGTTGGGGCAAAAGGCACAGGCTTGAACTTCTCAGAGTACAGGATTCCTTCCTGTTGCTCAGGTGAAGATGACAGCTGTGAAAGAAAGAAATCAACCAAAGGATGCCTTGAGTCACTTCAGAGAAACTACTACATTCTGGGTAGCTACATTTAATTTCAAGATTTTAGATATTTAAAATATTTCATAGAGTCGAACACTAAGAGATTAAGCTATAACTCTTCTTTTCTAGTCATGGAACCACTCCTTCACAAAACTGACAGGAGTATGAAAGACAATGGTCTCCATAAAGGGAACATTTTAAAGTTGTTCCAACATCACTGTATTACCTCCCTTTTTGCCAATACACAATCAAAGAAAGCAAAACTTTGACTCAATGCAAGGTATCTCACCTTCTTTCCATTGTGGAACCAGGCAATGCACAATATCTGCTCCCCTCCCATGTCATTGAAAGTATTCATCAAGACCCAGTCGTTGATGACATAATCCTTCATCATCCACACCTGTATCACACCCTTCCCATCGGCAACAGCCAGTCGGGCCCCACTGAGGTCCCACTCCACCTGAGTGATTGGCTCTTCACTTCCCACAATCCTGTAGTGAAAAAGATTTCACTCTTGAGGAAATAATCAATCCAACTTCCTCATACTTCTCATCATATATGCTCTGATGAATTATCTCCACAAATTGAACAATTATAACATAGGGAGTCATCTTCAACTGGAAACTGCCCTCCTTACATGAATTGGCTCCATGTCTTGAAGAAAATTTAAACCACATGTTTCGGTAATGGCCCACCTCATGCATAAACGAAGATGACAAAAAAGCATATTGTCTCTCAATCACCTGTGAACCTCCCAGGGTGTGTTGATGTCACACACATAGATGTTGTAACGTGACCCAGGGCAGCCAGTCGAGTCTATGTCGGGTGATGACGACGTGAACGCAACAACATTCTGGGGGGACAAGCGACATAACACATGGTCATCTTCTCTCCTCCTGGAAATATAGGGTGCACCTGTGTAATGCAACTAATCATATGGTTAGAAATCTGAGAAAAAATGAATACATGAACCAGAATCTCTCCTTGAGGATTGAAATTCTAGAGAAAAATTTCATTGCCTACTTATATTTCTTACTAGCATAGCATCAGTGTCTGACACCAATATGTGATACATAAAACGCTAGTCATTTACTTTAGAAATAACTCAAAGCTGGCATATTTCTTCCTTCTTTTCCCTTTCTTCCACCTCAACAGAAGGTCTAGTGGAATATGCACCTACAAGGCTTATGAAATTACAACAGAATCCATTTCAAAATCAATGTCAATACATGTCAAAATTTTCAAGGAAATAGAGGGTTGTCCACAATTACATACCCATTCATCCAAAATAAAGGATAACATACTTAATATGACATCCCTGTCACAATTTCAGATGCTGTCCATTATCAAGAACCCACTTACATATACTTCTAGTACAGTATGTGAAGCCATGATTTGTGGACTGGGGCAATAAGGCAGTACAAGTGATGTGGTATAGGATACATTATGTATCATTACAGATGCAAAGGTGAAATATAAGGGACCACCCTATAACGGAGCAATGGTACCATATGGAATGGTCCACAGAAATTCTGAAATATATTACTGATAGATGAATGTCAAACTTCAAACTTCTGCTCCCTGATTCCTAAAAAAAAAACAATGCAAAATAATTTTGCAAATATGAATAATAATGTAAAAATGTGACTTGGTCTCTCAAGTGCAGCCCAGCATTTGCTATGCTGCCCATCTGATAGGCTGTAAAAGGGCACTTATGTTCATCAGTTCATTTTCCTCTTTGTCCAAAATTAATGGAAGACTCCTTCCACCTTTTTGCCTGACAGAATTCTGGGAAATCTCACACATGCAGCTCATGGCCTGTGTGTCAAAAATAAGCAAATATTCCAAAGGGCAGAAAACTCATGAACATAAGTCACAGCTTTTCCATCTAACCCATTGCATACATAATAATATGGCATGCAACAACAAGGCAAACTTACCAGGACTTGAGGAGATTACATTTTTTCCTTTTCTTCCTCAAAGGACTCACACGGTAAATGCACTCCATGGCAATGACACTGGCACCAACAACTGGCTGTGTTTCATTTAACCTATAAATCAAGGAGCAAGAATACACTGGAAATGAAAATAATGATCAGACAGGGAATAGAAACTTATACTGGGTGTCTCAAGAGTCACTCTATGGGGAGTTTTTTTTTTTTTTTGGAAGCAACAAGGGCAATTTGATGCACAAGTTCATTCCTTGCAAATATCCTGAATTTAGTTGTGATGCCCTTATATTCTTAAGGTCCCACCATCAGCATTTTCAGATGACAGACTAACTGCACATGTGGATCCAGCTTTTCAATGCATTTTGACAACAGGTGCCCCGTGTCCCCTCAGAAACACGACGAACCGATCGCCAAATCTCCACAGACTTGCAGCCGACATCTTGGCGTCTGCTCGTCGACTCGAGCCTCGATGAATCCCCGAGCCGAGAAGCCAGAAGACTTCCGGTGGCTGAGGGGGGAACCATCAAGTGTTCAAGGACAAGCTGCAGTCATCACTTTTCAAGATTCCAGATATTTGCAAAGAATGCTGTGTCCCATCATTCAGTACTTCTTCACATTCTCAGTCCAATCTACCCCACAGAGCATCACTTCCACACAGACTGCACATGAATCAGAGAAACCTTTTAAATATGGGGGGGAAGGCCACAGTAAGCAGCACTTGAAATTCTAAGCTACAAATGAATTTCTCATATCTATAGCTATATATCTCATATCTCAAATCAATAGCTATATATCTCATATAAGTTTTGTTACTTGTAGCTATCATCCCATCAATGCACTTCACGTGAAGAGGAAAAAAAAGGTTATGATAAGAGCAGTTTTTTTGTGGAAAAATATTGATTAAAAAACACACTCATCTTCACTCACAAAAGCTACAGTCAAGGATTTCACAAAGGTACACACTCCATTATAAATGAGTTCAATGCATTCAAAACAGAATTCTTTAAAACAGCAACTTAGGTCATGAGCTCAGTTTGCAGAGCAACTGCAGGAGCCAACTTTTTGGATCCTTGAGCACCTCCTCACATGAATAGCAAGAAAAATTTGCATTCTGTCCCAGTTGCAGATTTTGGAACCTAACCAATTCTCAAAATAATCAACATTGACTCAATGAAAGCAGGAAGATCATCAACCGATCAAGAAAACAACATTGGGACACTGTCAGCACCCAGGAGATTTTCAATTTGCTGCCCTTCTGGGCCCACATTCTCATATGAATCACAATTTCATAACAAAATATTAGGCCCCGGTAAATCCACGAAAAGAATCCATCACAGTCCAAGGTGCGGGTAGACTTTGGGCCTCAGGGCGGACAACCCCACGAGAATGGCCTCTTCGGTCCGAATGGTCCTGGAACCCTGATGCGGACACAAGTTGAGATAAAGGTCGAAGAGATCTTTGGGATCCGAAGCAACCAAGCTCTGATCGGCATCCAACGCTGCTTCGAGGCCCTTCACGCCACCGAACACCACCAACAGGTGATCGAAATCCGGCACCTTGACGTCATCCACGGAATCGCCCCTCTCGGAGGTGCCCACGCACAGATCGTAGCTCCGACCGAAGGTGGGCTGGGAGAAGACCGCGCCGAGGCTGTCCGCCAGGCGCACCGTGTAGCCCCAGTAGAGTCCGAGCTCTTGCTTGGGCGCTTGGGGCGACACGACCTTCCCACGGAGATTTCCTTCGTCGGCCGCTGGGTCTTGGCCTTCGTCCAGCTTCACGGTGACTCGGAGACCGGGTTCCAGTTTCAGGTCCAACTTAATATCCCCCTTAAGGCCGATATTCGCGTAGGAGCCCCGGCCGTGCTTCGTTGGTTTCGTCGTCACAATCCCTTCCCTGGAAGCAAGGAGACATGCGCATGTTCCTGGATCATTCCGTACATAAGCAGTCTACAATCCATTAGGGGTCCCAACCGCTACGCGGGTCTCTCTCTCTCCACATCATTCCCTTCGCTTTTCTTTCGCTTTCTCGATTAGAAAGGAATAGCTGAAAAGTTCTGCTTACAGCTCCCTACTTTGCTTTCTGGTCTCACTCCCAATTCTTCTTGATTTCCGAACTAAAAAAAAATTAGCGTAGCTTTTTTCAAGTTTGTGGCTACCGTTCTGCCATGAACTATTTATTTGCTTCCAAGAAGAACTTCAAAACATGACTTGATTCCATAAGAAATAGGTCCAAAGAGTGAAGTGACCAAGTCTCATTCTGGTTGTTTTTTTTGTTTTTTTTTAGCTCAGATGCCTAAGACGTAATCCTACTCCCAAAAGGTTTTTGCTTCCATCCTGGGTAACTCTTAAATACTTGAATTGCACAAACCTCTTAGGGGAGACAATGAGGCCTTTAAGCTAAATAGCCCTCGAGTCCACGAAGTGACCCCTATACTTAGAGGACCGTTAACTAAAGGAGGTCTCGGCATTCGGGCCATATCGTCCAGTTACTTCGGTCTCGCACTCGAGTTTCCACCTCGGGGTTCTCTGGGCTCGGAAAGAGAATCCTTCCTTCGTACAAGTTTTTAGTGGAGGAGAAAATTGAGACAGATATCAGGGGAAGGGACAACTTGAGTACCGTTTGGGCGATCCGTGTCTCGCTGCTTAACCCTGAAACTACCAAGCCTCGAAGTTTCGCGTGTTACAACATGGGCTCTGGGGTCAAATTAGACCCAGCTTGGTCGTTTAAAGGTTAAGGTCCGTGATCATATCTTTTTTAAATCCAAACATTCCCAATTAGAAAATGTGCAGAAAAATCCTCTATTAGACACTTCATGACATCATTGCCTGAGGAGCAGCATAGAATATCTTCCATGAGGGCAGCCGTATAAAGGATGAAAGCTACTCTGTTTCTCACAGGCCAACAGCCATCAATCGAGTTGCCACCTTACGATCTTCGAAAAGAACTCACCGGAACGGGCATTCCTCGTGGCTGCGCAGGTGATGCGGGATGTCCAGCGGATTCAGCAGCCCGGCGTAGCCGAGGTCGTCGTGCAGCGGGAAGAAGTACTTCCTCAGGTACTGAGGGCACTCGAGGTACTGGAGGATCCGCGCCATCTGGATGCACCCGACGCCCTTCTTCACGGCGATGAAGTCCTCGCGGAGCGTCCCGCTGCACAGGTCGTCGTAGACGATCACCTCGTCCGCGCGGAAGATCGCCGCCGCCCGGGCGACCTGCCCCGCGAGGTACGATCGCAGCTCCGGGGACTGCGCGTTGTCCATGATGGAGCCTGGCACGGCGAGGCTCACCGTCTTCGTCGCTGGCTTGGCCTCTGCGTCCACTTTTGCGTCCATTTTTGCGTCCACTTTCGTGTCGTTCGGGGCCTCCTCGATTTTCGCCTTCTCTTTCCGTAACTTTTCCAAGAGCTTCTCCTCACGCAATTTTTTGTATTTCTTTTTTCTCTCGATCAACTCCTTCACTTTCACGGGTTTCTCTCGCTGCTGCTTCATCATTATCACCTGAAAAACTTTCAACGGACGTTTATTTGAGAATACATTCTTTATAAATATGCAAACTTCATAATAAGAGCCTATCTGATATGATAACCAAAGAATGACTGGGAACAGGGTATATGGACCAAAAAATCATAACAAATCACATCTTGTCATCACATCTGAGTCATAAATGCTTCAAAGTTGCAGCACAGGCAAAATATATGCACATTTTTCTTCTGGATTCTCGACTCCCTACCAGTTGAAACGCTCATGAAAGTTGTTTTCCCTCAACAACTGCCACAAAAGACGAGAAGACACCGATGGCGCCAAGTTCCAATTTCGAAATATAATTCCTTCGATGCGAATTTCCTCCCTGCACGAATGAATGCCATCAGCACTCCGCCAATCATCACAAAAAAAATTGCCTGACTTCTGCAATTGAGACTTCCGTTTGAAAAAGATGTCATTTGGGAGTGCTATTCCAAGATTCCGAGAAGACGATGGAAGGCAACTGCAGGTCAATTTCTTTGGCACTGAGACCCGCGAACCCGCAAAACTGCTGGAAGGAGTGGACGGCCACGCGGACATCGGGCGGGATCTCCGCCATCCGGTTCGCCCCGATGGCCACCTCGATCTGGGATCGAACGAAGCAGGCGAGGAGCAGCAGGAACTCCTTCGCGACGGCCGAGTGGAACTGCTTGCACAGTGTGAAGATCCCCACGACGACGGGCAGGCCGTCGATGCCGTCCTGCAGCTTCTTGGGCACGAGGACGGGAAGAGACCGCGTGAGCGCGAAGCGCGGGAAGACGGAGTGAAGCAGGAGGAAAAGGAGGGCGCTCAGGTGGTCCAGCGGATTGGTGGTCACGTAGATCTTCCGCAGGGGGTCGCACATGCCGGCGTACTCGAGGTACGCGTTGAGCTCGTAGAGGATCGCATTATCCTCGCCTGGATACGCTTTGGTCGGGTCTCGGTAATGATCCTGGATGGCGGCAAGAAGAGCTCTGTTGAATGCATCGAGACTGCTCGCCAGGTGCTTGGAATCAAATTTGCACGAGGAGTTGAGTTCGTGGCCGATGCGGCGACGAAGGAGCTGCATCTGTCCGATGCGCATCAACGAGTCCACGAGGGAAGCGAGATATTTCCCATGACGACTCTGGGCTTGCTGCACCAGTTTCAACGTGTGAGCCGCAAAATCTGCAGGGCGAGACACCGAGCCCTGCAGGTGCGAGAGCGACTCGACTGCACCCTTGTCCTTGTACATGGCAGACGCCCTGATGGCATCGATGCATCCCTGGAGCTCGGTGACCAACATGAAGGAGAAGATCCGATCCAGCCCATAGAGCCCACAGGTCCCGATGCTGCTTTCAACCAGGGAGAAGATCCTCGCATTCACCACTTCATTATGCGATCGATGATCATACCAGCTCCACATCTTCTCAATGTAGCAGGTCTTCTTCGGATCCGTGATCCGGAGTACCTCCCTCGCCAGGCGCCCAACAAAGGTGATGGAGTCCGCGTCTTTCGGCGGAAACTTGGGAATGGGGATGGCCTTGCTCTGGTACAGACTCTCCCAGTCTTCCACCTTGTTTCGGAGGAAGCTGTTGCACTCGCGCTCCACGTTGTAGTTCATGATTCGCGTCATCTCCTCCTGCCAGATCTTCAGGCCGCAGATGTTCAGATAGTCCTGGATGTACTCGAAGGCCTTTCGAAACCCTTCCATCTTCTTCCCGACGTGATTGAGACGCGACTCGAGTTCGCTTTGCTTGGCCCTGGGGCTGAAAATAAGGCCATTGTCGAGGATGGTGCTCAGCTGCCGCACCAGCTCCTTCCGGATCCCATCCTCGAGGAGTTGCTTGGGATCCAATTCGATGATGCCCACGAGGGTGGTCTTCATCTTGAGGATGCCCTCTCCGAAGACAGACACGCTGTGCGTGAGTTTGGCCAGCTCGAACCTCTCGTCGAATTGAGCATATTCTTTTAGTTTATCCTTTTCCAGTCTCGTGGGAATGTCTTTCAGCTGGTGTGTGAGCAACTTCACGATTTTATCCAGGACCGTGAACATGGATTCGGGCACGATCTGTAACACCTTTCGAACGTATGCTACAAGCTCCCTGGAATAGTAGTCGCTGACAGAGACAAGGTCGGGACTCTTGGCCTGGTGGATTCGGAGAAGAGGAAGGTCCAGCGCAGACGAGAGCTTCAAGAAGACAGCGCGTAACTTGGACACGATTCCAGGATCTTTGGTGATCTCCTGCTGCATCTGGGGTGTGACACTGTCGACTATCTCCCACGCGTAGCTGACGTCTCCCACTATCTGTATGATGGTCAGGGTCTTCTCGTTGACGTTCACCAGTCGAAGAAGATATCGCAGGAACTTCCCCGTCTCTTCCAGGCACTGCTTCACGTGCAAATTACTCTCAAGTTGATGGAATTCTTGCACCTCCTCCAGGGCCTGGATGATGTTGACTATCTTGCGGCCGACGGCGGGGATGTCGGAGGAGTCCAGGAGTCCGATTTCTTTGCTGATGTCGGCGCACCATGCCTGAAGCTTCTCGTTTTTCTCTATGCGACTGAGAGGCTTTGTACCGGCAAAAACTTCGGATAATTCTGTCATTCGTTCAGTGCATTCAGTTTTGTACGTTTTCCACTTAGATTCCTTTTCTTGCAGCAGAAATTTATAAATATCCCGCACTTTCAGCTCAAATTCAGCTGCATTGAGGAGGAACTTCAGAAGCAAAACCGATGAGCACTTAGATTCATTCAGCAGCAGATCGCGTACCTGCCTGCACTTCTTGTTTGATTCAGCACTGGGTGTTGTGGTGGCAGTGTGAAGCATGAGCCATCTCAGAGACACATTGCAGTCTCTCATACGGTTCAAAATGCGATTCATGTGATCCAAGACTGTATTCTCATTTAAAGCACCCTCTTTCAACCAGTCACTTGTTTCAGCAATTAATTTCTGCATTCGCTGACCATGCTGGCTTGCTGAATCCTTGATGGCACTCCATTCCAAATTGTTCGCCAAGGCTGCTCGAGCTGCCTTATATGGTTCCCAGGCATCAATGAGGTTCACAACCATTCCCATGTAAATGGTGATAACCCAATTGTCAGCAAAATACTTGTCTACGATCTCCCGCATTTTTGCCGTTTGATTGCAGAGAATGTTGGGTGCAAAATAGAGACAGACATATAGCATGGAGGCCTGGGTTGCCAGAGCAGTGCTGCGATGCTCTGGAGAGGGATATGCTGAGATCTGGTTGTAGAGATCATCTGATCTGAGGCGACCAATAACCATGTTCACAAATGTTTCATCGATTGGAACTCTAGAAAAATACACTTCTGGGTATTTGAGTGGCCGCTTCTGTAGGGAACTGTAACTATATCCAGTGGATCTGAGAAGCTTGCATACATCATCAATGTTGCTCTCACCAAAGGAACGAATCCCACTGTATCGGTAGTATGCCACAAGCATTCGTTCCCGAGTCTCACCTTCAAATTTTGCATCAACAATGATCAGCATCATTCCATAGAGGAAAAGGCTTTCACACATCAGTTGCTTCCCAATATCATTTGAAAATACAGACTCCATTGTTTGTTGAATGTAAATGCCCTCCTCCAGATGAGACAGGAATTGTTTTAGATCACTCACAAACTTGTGGACGCTCTCAAATGCACCATAGAAACGGCTCAAAATTCGCATTGAATTCTCACGCAATTCATCATCTAGGTCTTGGAGATCTGCATTTTCCTCAATTTCCTTGTTGAAGACCTCTAATGTTTGGAAGTAGCTAAAGTCGACCATGAGTTTGGCATAACGTGACGTGTCTGCCTTGCTGTTAGCTTTGAAGACAGAAGGAATGTTATCGCTGAGCCGCTGGAGTTCTGCAATGATAGCGTTCCCACGAGATACCAAACCCAACAGCTCCTGTCCACACAAGTTATTATCTGCCAGGAAGTCCATTTTCCTCCCTGAAGTTAGTCACCTGATGCATAGGAAAGCATGAAATTATAATATTTTGAGATACAGAAGGGGGCATTCTGATCTGTCAACATCCAAGGGGCATTTAAATTTTAGCATATAAATCTCATGTGCTGTGAAGATAAGCCTGGCATGCTTTTTCTATTCCTATTTTATGTCACATCTGGCAGGCATTTCCAAGCATAAAATTCAGGCTTACCAAGCCAGGTTTTATCCAGAAGAGGAAACCATACATTCTAACCTCCAATTACTAGGGTTTGCCACCCAAGGGCCTATATCAGTCATTGCAGATGAATAAGCCCCTACATTATGAAGTTGCTCCAGAAGGGTCTATTTCCTGCATCATGAGCATCCCATGGCTCAGAGACACATTCGAGAATGGGTCTAACCAAGGAGAAAAATCATAACCTATAGTCTCCATTACTTCAAGAGCTTTGGTTTCATTTCAGCCAACCCAATATTCAGTTAACTAAATGTTTATGATCCTATTATGCTCTTCCCAATCTGCATTCTTCATAACAATAGTCTAAAAACACCATTTCAGAAAACACAACTGCAGTATAAAAGCAACAGGTAGGGAAAAACTTGCAGTATCTCCCATATTACCCAATTGAGACTACTGGAAGAGTGCTCATGCATTGCGTACTGAATCAAAGAGGAGGAGGAGGATGAGGCCTTTGAATAAAAAGAAATTGCTGTGATCAAAACATGAAATATAAAACAATGCAAGAAAAAAATCTGCTGCATCCACTGAAGAAGCTTGAGGAAGTACTTGGTTTCTTATTAAATCAATAAAATTTACTGCCTCAATATGAACTTCTCCAAAAAAAAGTTCACACAACAAGCACTTTGGTCATTGCTCCCATGCTCTGAATGGATTTGGGCCAGGGCCTACTCAATACAAATGTAAATGACACTGGAGAAAGCCCCAATGCAGGATATCCTTAGGACTGATTATTAAAGAATAGGCCTAGGCCTAGATTTGCCTACACTTACTTGATAGGTCTAGTTATGATTTCATTTCCTTCCATATCTTTGCCTCTTTTTTCAGCTTTTGTTTTGCTTCTTGCAACCAAATCATAAACAACAAACATGCAGTTCGCGAGGGATAGGTTAAAAATTGCGGTTCTAAATTAATTGGCTTCCCTGTGTCTAGGGATTAAATATTTATCAGCTTAGTGTGTAAGTATAACCAAGTTACTGTTTGCCCCTTTTCCCGCATATAGAAGAAGTTTCCTTATCACTCCAGTAGGTCAATGAGGGGCCAGTGACAGGATAGCTTGAGTCTAGCTAGTAGGCCTAATCTTATTGTCTGATAAAATTATTTAAGACTTATAGCATGCCCCAACTAGGCATTTGGGCCTAGAATTGCACATTTCAATTGTATTCAACAGTTTCTCTGCGAATAGGCTTAGATTAGTCCTACAAAGCGGTCGCACGAAGCTTTGAAAATGGTGATAAGAACTCAGTCTCCCAGAGCGTGTCAAGCGAAACTCCAATTCGAACCTAACACTACTTGGAAAATACTATAATTCTCGCTCAAATGAAAAATGACAGTCTCTTTATAATTTAAATCCATACATAAATTATAATTAGCATGGGTCTCGCTTGAGACAGCACTGAACCTCACATTGAGCAACAGGGTGAGCATCACAAACAGAGGCAGCACCGCGCGGCGAGTGGAGCGCCATGTCTGACAGTCGCAAGTAACGACACCTTTGAATGCGATACGAAAACCTCTTGTTCGCCGCCATAGCGTAGATGTCGGTAGTGCACTAGGACGACGGACTGAAGCGGTTTTGCCGTGTTCTCCGATAGAATCGGACGGGATTGAGCACTTCTGAGCCCAAACATCGAGGCGATCCCAAGGAAACTCGCGTCGTGGATCCCTTTGGGTCGAGGGAAACGGTGAGTTGAAGGAATTCTCTGTTCGGAAATCGAAAGACCTGAGGAGCTTCATCGAATTGGAGCCCAGGCTAAGGCATTTCAGGCTTATCGGTCCTGCCAGTCGATCTTACCAAAAAAAGTCAAAGGCTTTCTCCTTCAATCTTGTCCTCGCTTACCCTCGCTTACCCTCACTTAACCTTGGGCCACCTCTGGGTTCCGGAGATTTGCCCCTCGCTTCAGTTTTCTTCGAAGTTATATTAGGAAAAAAAAAAAATGAAAATCGCTGCATTTTCAGTAGGCAAGGAAAGGAGAGGAATTTGTGTTACTTGTCCAAAGATTTAGCGTTCGTGCTCTCGGAACCTTTGCCACCAGCTCGTCGATGGCTTTCTTGTAATTCAATGACCTGCTGACCTCCCTCTCGGTTTGGGTAGGCCTGTCATTATAGGCATGTCGTTATATATAATAGTTTTAAATTGTTTCAGTTCGGAGAAGATCCTTTCCGCTGATGCAAATCTCACTGCGAGTAGCCCTCAGATGGAGGGTGGCCAGTGACCACCCTCGCGAGGGACTCTGGGTGGAAGCCAGACTCCTCGTCGACGAGGTCGTCGAGCTGACAAAAAAAAAAAAATCGAGAGGGAAAAAAAACCGTTGAAACTTTGTGCGGTGGTCGATGGTTGGGGTTCCCGCCCGTTCGTAATTAGTATGGATGTTTCCGTGGATGCTGGAAACTGGTCTTAATATGGACATATTATAAACTAGTTGGGATTTTTTTTTTTTGTAAATTAATAAAGCCTTATAGCAGCTAAAACGGCTCTTTTCCCTAAGTCGAAAGCAGTAGGCCACATGCTTCAAGCATGCTTCGAGCATGCTTCGAGCAGGCTTCAAGCGTTTGCGCATATTTTCGATTTCGGCTTTCGTCCGTCCGGAAGTGGGGAGACCATGCTCCGTCTCGTGCGGAGCTTGGATCCCTTTCGGAATAGGTCGCAGCGTTACAAAAAAAAAAAATTTCTCTTTTTCTTACGTTTTTCCTATCTTATTATTTATTTCTTCCTCTTGGGGCGATTTTGTTCGGTTTGTTTTTTTTTTTTTGGAATCGGAGTCAGACGAAGAAGAAAACAGGCGGGAAATTCTTCGTGGCCTCGTCGATCTCCTCGGATCTCGATAAATTTGCGAAACCCGACGAGAAGAGAAACCTAAAAAAGGCGAGAAAATTCCAAATCGTCTTCCATTTTTCACTCTGTGACGATTCCACCGCAAGCAAAAATAAATTCAGAGCAAAAAGTCCTGAAACCTCTGACCCAACAAATTTAACTCTGTTTATCATTATTCATTGTCATTATTATGCATATCATTATTCATTATCATTATTATGCATATCATTTTTCTGCAGTGATGCCCAGACATGCCACGGATGCCAGAATTTTTTTTTCGGTCTGCACTGATTTTCCGATCGAATTGATCGAACGGCACGTGGGCGTCTCCCTTTCCTCCCTGGGCGAGAGAGGGAGGTCATGACATACCGCTCATCCAGGTTTTTCCGCCTTCGTCGTTCAGGACTCGTCCTGTGACTCCTTGGAGTTTCTCTCCCAAATTTCCAGAATTTCAATTTTGAGGTCCAAGTTTTCATATTTATATATTCATATTGTGTTAATTGCGGTGGCACAGGAAGGTGCCGCCGAGATGGCGGCCCAAAAGAGGGCGCCGCTTTTTTTTATGCACGTTCGAGAACCATCATGACTAAAACAAAGCAATTGTCTTCGGTTCTTAGATCCCAGATGGTGACCTATTGTTTTCTTTTTCCGTGTTGAAATATTCAATTGTTTGCCGAACAATTTCGTGCCGCATTTGTTAATTTATGCTGCTAATCCAGCGCGACTTCCTAATGAAGGATTAAGATAATTCGCAGAAAAAAATTTTCCGTCGAGCCAGTCTCGCGTTTTCGGCCTCGGAATGCCTAAGCACCCTCGGAATGCCTAAGCACCCTCGGAATGCTTAAGCACCCTCGCTTAGCGCAAGAAAGAAGACAGGAAGGACGAGCCTCGGACGCAATTAATTAATTGCCTCGGCCGCAATTAATTAGTCTCGGGAGCAGACGTGTATAGTTTGGGAAAATGCGAGTCCCTAATGAAGTATACATGCGGTAGGGAGAAGGAATAATCACGTCTTATCTCGGGACAGGGGAAAACAAACAGGAGCATTAGCGGTCACCGCGCTTCTAGATAATGACCTCTACTCAATTAAGTGTATCATTATAAAAGCCCAATTAATGAGGCAGGACCTGTCCCGTGGGGGGCCATGCATCATCTGCACCTGCTGTCCATCATTCCACCCCTCCCCCCCCCCCCCCCCCCCCCCCC
>CAJPEV010002456.1:0-44372 GCA_905338385.1 Darwinula stevensoni | reverse complement strand
ACACTCCACAGCCAAAAATCTCTAGATCGGGAAGGCGAGGGTCCAGGGTAAATCCGCCCAATCTGTCCAAATTTTGAAAGGTCTGCACTTCGACTATCCACCGGATGTAAACGTTGAAATTACTTTTAAAATTAATTAAAATATATATATTACTTATACATCCTTGTGCCCTTCATTCAAGCTCATGAATCAGCTCAGCTGATTTTTCCAGGAGCCTCGATGACCTTTGATGGATTTTCATCCAAATGAATACAGAAACATCGATTAGAGCACGACAATTGACAATTTACGAGCCGTATCGGCTGTAGGATTCTAGAATGAGATCCTCGAAGCGAAGCCGATGGTTATTTTTTTTTCTGACATCGAACGCGACGTGCCTGTTCGCCACGACGACGAGAGTCATCGGTCGTTTCGGTACGGTTATTTTCGAGCGAGAATCGTCCGCGTCAGAAGTAGGAAATTCTTCGCGAGACGAGATACGACGGCCACTCAATAAGTTATCTACCTGAATATGAAAGGGATGAGCAACAGGCCTGTGCCTGCTGTGACATGTCTCGACAGGTCTTGTGAGTGCCCCACCACTATACCAGCTCAGTGGCTCAAGTCCGTTCAAAGTGGTTGCGCATTAGATTTCTTTTCCCGAGTCTGTGTCATGGATTTGACGAAAGTTGAACATCGTTCAGTGATGAAACTCCTCACCAAAGAAGGGAAAGCACCCAAGGAGATTCATGAACGTATGTCTAACGTTATGGTGTGTCTTCGCCTTCTTATTACCAAGGTAAATTTTGGAGCAAGCAGTTTAAGTGGGGAAGAGAGTCGATCGAAGATCACTCAAGGTCGGGGCGCCCTGTGGAGGCTTCTGATCAGGAAATGTGTGACAAATTGGAGAGTGCGATTCTGGAGGATCGTCGCACCAAAGTCTCTGTTTTAGCTCATGAACTGGGGATTTCAGAGGGCACAGTGATTCACATCATGAAAAATTACACGTCCAAAGTCAGTTCTCGATGGGTCCCAAAAATGCTGACTCCAGCTCAGAAGAAGAACAGATCTGACATCTGCAAGGAAAAGTTGGCGTTTTCTAAACAAATCTGGGAAACTTTTTTCCCAGAATAGTAACTGGTGACTTGGGTTCATCACTGGGATCCCGAAACGAAGCACCATGAAAAATTTATGAAATTTATGAAGCACGAAAGAATGAAAAGGTCATGAATGCGAACACGGGATAAAAGAACCCCTACCCTGGATCTGCCACTGACTGGCCATGTGAGAAGCCAGGGCGTGCCAACAACACCCCTAACCTCTCGAAGGTATGCCCCTTGCGCTTCGTTAATCGTCATGGTAGTTCCCCGTCCGCCTCGGACGGGGAACTAACGTGGAGAGAAGACGAAGGGTGGATCAAGACGTTAACATTGAATCGTCACTTTGTAGGACATAGTGGTATGTGGGTTTTTATTATTAGCGGCCACACGATGTTCTGAGGACATGGCAACCCGAAAATTAATGGCCTCGGGTCATGCTACTTGTACCCATTACTATGCGTAAGGGAAAGCACAAGCGATGGCGCCGTGCGCAGACGTGTCATGTGCGGTGTGTGGGCGCGTTTGCAACAACCATAACCACCAAAGACCACAGTAGCTTTCATTATACTGTACTGTATAGATATATAAAGGCGACTTCATCTATAGACAATGTCATACGATTCTCAAATTTCGGGGTTTTCCATTAAACAATAAGAAAGTTTATATGATGATGTATCTCCTCTTATCAGATTGCCACATTATGCAGATATGAGTCCCGTAATTCCTAATTGCATTTATCTGATTTAAGGTCTCCACGTTCATTAGAAATAATTCGCCCATTATGATTCGGAGTCAAAGATTTCTATTTCTAGAAGTCTCTTAGATGACGGATTGTGCTTTTCCGTTTAAGCTATTTCAGTACATTAGAAAGTTATCTATCTCTATAAGCAAGGATCTCTGTCTCACTCTGTCCATCTGACGCTATGCATTCGGACACCGTTGGAGATATCGACCTGAAACATTCGCAGGATGGTAGGATCAGTCCAGTAGCAGGTCATAGGGCCCCCCCCCCCCCTATGGGGGCGGCTCCGGGAGTGGTCTCAGGGTCCTAAAAAAGGTGTTCCAGGCTTGCTAGATTTCTCAAGCATTGCAGCGAATGATTGAGAAACTTAAGAATGTAGAATTTAGAGTTTTTTTCAGTGCAGTAAGAATATGTGTGAGAAAATGGAGTTTAGTTTTTCCTGTGAAATAAGAATATCATTGAGAAACTCATCTAAATTAGATTTTTGTGAAAGAAGAGCCCCTTTGATTTAAAAATTAATTTAGAACATCTTCTAAAAAATAAGAATAAATAAATAAAATGGCCAGAGCAGTGCTCCCGTCCCTGTCGGTCTGGCCGGACTTAGACAAATAAGCACTAACAAAAAAGCACATAACTATATTACTCCTAAAAAAATATCCCAGGCAACGCCGGGTAACCCAGCTTGTTGAAACACTATACGAATGTGGTGTATCTACCTGAATCCGTCATATCGCCATAATTAAGGATATCCGTTATGTGATTGCCACTCCAAGCAAACCAGAACAAGATTTCAGCAATCTGGGTTCTACATTTCCTGTAGAACACAGGTTCGCAAAATGTAACAGTCATGTTGATCGTGGTTTCAGCTCACAGCCTCCACTTGGATAAATTTCACGCAATGGGATACGTCGTGAGTATGTGATGCATTTCAAAATGCTGTCGAATCTTGAGTGTCTAATTACATTCCCTATGAGCTAGCTTCCAGCTAGTTGACCGGGGCTCCTACTTTCTGACTTCACTTGGATGAGTCTCGCGGAATTGGATACCTCCTGTTAGTGTGATGCATTTCCAAGAGCTATCGAATCGTCAGGGTCTCAATATATTCTTACTGCGATTAATACTTGCAGCTAGTTGATCGTGGTTTCAGCTGACACCCACCTGTTGAATCAGTTTCCCGCATTGTGACACCTCGTGAGAGTGTGATGCATTTCATAAAGGTGTCGAATCTTGAGGGTCTCCATATATCCTAGCTGCGATTCATGCTTGTAGCTAGTTGATCGTGGTTTCAGCTCAGTGTTGGATGAGTTTCCGCATTGTGATACCTTGTGATAGTGTGATGCATTCCAATTGCTGTCGAATCTTGATGGTCTCAATATATTCTAGCAACGATTCATACTTGCAGCTAGTTGATCGTGGTTAACGTCACAGCCTCCAGTTGGATGAGTTTCCCGCAATGTGATACCTCGTGAGAGTGTGATGCATTTCATGAAGGTGTCGAATCTTGAGGGTCTCCATATATCCTAGCTGCGATTCATGCTTGTAGCTTGTTGATCGTGGTTTCAGCTGACACCCACCTGTTGGATACATTTCCCGCAATGTGATATCTCGTGAGAGTGTGATGCATTTCCAAATGCTGTCGAATCTTGATATTCTCAATATATTCTAGCAGCGATTCATACTTGCAGCTAGTTGATCGTGGTTTCACCTCACAGCCTCCAGTTGGATACATTTCCCGCAATGTGATACCTCGTGAGAGTGTGATGCATTTCATTAAGCTGTCGAATCTTGATGGTCTCAATATATTCTAGCAGCGATTCATACTTGTAGCTAGTTGATCGTGGTTTCAGCTCACTGTTGGATGAGTTTCCGCATTGTGATACCTTGTGATAGTGTGATGCATTCCAATTGCTGTCGAATCTTGATGGTCTCAATATATTCTAGCAACGATTCATACTTGCAGCTAGTTGATCGTGGTTAACGTCACAGCCTCAAGTTGGATGAGTTTCCCGCAATGTGATACCTCGTGAGAGTGTGATGCATTTCATGAAGGTGTCGAATCTTGAGGGTCTCCATATATCCTAGCTGCGATTCATGCTTGTAGCTTGTTGATCGTGGTTTNATGAGTTTCCCGCATTGTAATAGCTCGTGAGAGTGTGATGCATTTCCAAACGCTGTCGAATCTTGATGGTCTCAATATATTCTAGCAGCGATTCATACTTGTAGCTTGTTGATCGTGGTTTAACCTCACAGCCTCCAGTTGGATGAGTTTCCCGCATTGTAATAGCTCGTGATAGTGTGATGCATTTCATTAAGCTGTCGAATCTTGATGGTCTCAATATATTCTAGCAGCGATTCATGCTTGTAGCTAGTTGATCGTGGTTTCAGGTGACACCCACCTGTTGGATACATTTCCCGCAATGTGATACCTCGTGAGAGTGTGATGCATTTCCAAGAGCTATCGAATCGTCAGGGTCTCAATATATTCTAGCAGCGATTCATACTTGCAGCTAGTTGATCGTGGTTTCAACTCACAGCCTCCAGTTGGATGAGTTTCCCGCATTGTAATAGCTCGTGATAGTGTGATGCATTTCATTAAGCTGTCGAATCTCAATATATTCTAGCAGCGATTCATACTTGTAGCTAGTTGATCGTGGTTTCAGCTCACTGTTGGATGAGTTTCCGCATTGTGATACCTTGTGATAGTGTGATGCATTCCAATTGCTGTCGAATCTTGATGGTCTCAATATATTCTAGCAGCGATTCATACTTGCAACTAGTTGATCGTGGTTTCACCTCACAGCCTCCAGTTGGATACATTTCCCGCAATGTGATACCTCGTGAGAGTGTGATGCTTTTCCAAATGCTGTCGAATCTTGATGGTCTCAATTTATTCTAGCAGCGATTCATACTTGTAGCTAGTTGATCGTGGTTTAACCTCACAGCCTCCAGTTGGATGAGTTTCCCGCATTGTAATACCTCGTGAGAGTGTGATGCATTGATGATCTGACACCCACCTGTTGAATGAGTTTCCCGCAATGTGATACCATGTTAAGGTTTGAATCTTTTCTAAAAGGTGTCGAATGTGTAGCTTTCTTCCAAGTTGTCGTATCTGGTTGAAGTTCTTATTTCAACCATATAAACCAATGTTTCAAATGTTATGAACGAAATGTTTCAACCTTGATAAAACCTCAACAAATTGTCAGATTGTGATGAATGTTTCGAGTCTCTCAAATTTCTTTTTTTTAATCAGCATTCTTGATATGATTCTTACTTTCAGCTCGCTTAACTTGCTCTCATCTTTGTCTTCGTTCGATTATGATGGAATTTTCACGTCCATCAGGTCGCGCTCATTCTACGAAGATACATGGTCTGATCTAGATGAACGTGGTTTCTGGTCCTAGAGCGTATTATAAAGTTATTCGGCCATAGTGATACATTGTCGGTCTTTTAAGTAGGAGCTTGCCCTTTTCCCGTTCTAGCCGAAAGAAAGGCTTTGGCTGGCATCATATTGGCTCATAAGATTTCTGTTGGTTTCTTTATTTGCCCCTCTGACCACGAAGTTGACGCTAACCTGGAAAGAAAGTTGAGGCCTATTTAGCCTCATTTTGTTTCATGGTTTTCATTTTGTTTCATTAATTGTTTTGACTTGAAAGAAGAAGAAAACAGGATGGGTCCATTTCAAATCCAGCAGGTCAGGCTCTGTCTTCGAATTTAAAAATATATCATCCATTCAAGTGATGACATGTGCAGGTTTCGAAACTATAGCAGATACAAAGGTAAATAACCTTTGTATCTGCTATAGTTTCGATTAATTAAACATTAAACATATTTGACCGCTCCTTAAAATCCCTGATTTGCCTAGTCGATGTTTTCTCTCGATTTTCAATTTTCCTGTCTTTCTTAAGCTAATGTGCGCAGATTCCTGAAAATAATGTTTTGCTTACTGGGAAGTACAAACATGGAAGTAAGCCAAGTTCTTGTTGTCTGAAAATACTTTTTATTTTCAAAATCGGCGAAACTGCTGATTTTATTCGTTAGTTAAATTTAGTGAGTTAAATCTTAAATCAAATATATTTATCGAAACTACATACATTTACAAATCTCGTGGTGTCCCATGGGTATTTATGTCATTCATATCTAGTTTGTAGGGCTGTACCGGTGGCCATATTTGGCCGGGGAACCGACAGCCCATTTTTCCCTTATAATCATCGGCCGGTGCTGTGTCGGAGTAGGTGTCGATGTCAATTGTGGTTGGCAGGTCAATGGCCTGTAGAAGAAGTCGCCTATCAACTCATGACTTACATCACATGGCTTCCATTAGGCCTTTTTATCAGTTGGCCTTATTGAATCGATAGAGACCACTTTTTTTCCCGTCCACTGACACACAGAGACACAACAGGTGTCTCTATGAGGCTGTCAGTGGGTAGATTGCTATACATTGCTGCTGTTGAGATCATCAAGTGACGCATCCCTTGCAAAAGCATAACGTAAGTGGAGACGCGATGACTTCCCTTCTTTACCGTCCTTTCCTCTGCCTGTTCCTGTAAAGTGACTGTAATATTATGTGAGAGATTTTTTTTTTTGCGACTGGCTGGCAGGAGTGGCTTTTAAGTAAGACAATGAAGGCCGGCCGTGAACACCCTCACGTAATTTCTATGTCGCTTTGCTTTGGGCAACGGCGTCATAGGCCGATGGCCGATAGTACAACACTGGCGGCCGATACCGGTGTTAGCCGATACATCGACACAACCCAACTAATTTGTAAGGTATGTGATGTTAACTGACCTCCAATCTGCGTCATTCAAATAGTGCGCACTAAGTGCTGTATGGCATACGACATGGGCTCAAGGCCAGACCGAGGGCCATGTTTTTTGTTCATTCTGTTCTACAATTCAACATTCCTTGTATCACGCATTCTGTGGATATGATGTTTACAGGATTCAGAACAATCACCGAACGGTTCATCCAAAGGCACGTGTGCCTTGACCCTTTCAGACCTGAATTAAAGCCACTATCAGAATAATCTTTTTTGCATTTTTGAGCTCCTTTGCTACTGCAATTTAAATTTGTATGTTTTCTATATCGTTTTTATATTTTGTATAAATTTACCATGTATAATATATATGTAATTACGTAACTGAAGATTACAAAACTGACTGGTGAAAGAATGCCTCTGATGGAATTGAGCCATGGATAATGGCTCCCATTGTATCATAGTGTAATATGAGGCGCAAAGTCATGATAATCCTAAGAAATTACCATAGACGCAATGAAAGTAAAATGTCCATTGGAATGGACGCCACGTCTGAAAGGGTTAAATAGTTGTGGCTTTCCGAGGGAGAGAATAAAACCACTCTGCGGCTGGAGATTCTTCTTTCTCGATAATTTCATCGTGGCAGTGAACAGAGTGGCGGTAGACGTCCGTGGATCGAGGACTGGTGATGAAATGATGAAATTGCCTCTATTGATATTATGTTTAATCGTAGGGGAATATTTATCTGCAATTTCGCCATAGTCTGTCACTTTTTATTCCACTCCGTCTGTCCGCAGTATCCATAGCGACTGGACGACTCGACTCGGTACGCATGTACGGCTTTCCGTCTGAGTCGGGGGCCAGTCTGCGACTAAAGCTTCCACTTCCCTTCCGGTCATAGTGGATGACGGATCCATAGTAGACAACAGGAGAGTGGCTGTTCGCGGCCGCTTCGACAGGGGTGCTAGGCGTACGCGTAAAATGCCGCATCTGGCATCCTACACTTGATACTCTCTTCCCGTCTCCGTGCGAACCATCGAGAACATCGTCTGGGCTGGTACTCTGTGGATTGCAACTAGACCTGAAGTTTCCTCCGTGCAGCTTCATATATGTCCATGGCTAAAGATGTCACCATGAGGCTATTTCGTAATGATTCTGAAATGCTGCCAACTTATATTTTTGTGCTCTTTTCTTTTACACTCGAAGTATTTGATGCATCATGTCATTCCTCTTGTTTCACTTCTATTGTCCGTCCTGCATTGTATGGAGTCTACTAAACATATATATTACTCAGATTCAGAGGATTGTTAAAGATTCACGAGAAGAACAAAATCTAGAACATCCTGCTTACCTTTTCAAAACTCCCAATTCATCGGGGAGGGAGTGATCCATCCATCGCAATAAGATTGCTTGGAGTATCTCCATTTCATCCCCTGCCATCTGCTGGATCCACACTACCGCTTTGCTGAATCCGCAAAACGCTACATGGGAAAATGGATTCCGGACCGGGAGACATTGCACGAACGCTTTCACATTGCTTTCACACGCTTCAAGTGCATCACCCTTCACGTTCTTCTGCCGAAGTCTCAATGTTTTTCCACTGGAAAAAAGCTAATATATCCTGATACGGAAAGATGAAGATCCACAAGAAGTGGAAAAATAATCATGCTCCAACCGAGCATCTGCGCAATGCACGACAGTTCTCAACGCATCTGCTACTAAATGGTCCGAGCTCCTAACACGTTTCACTTACATTTCGAGTCACGGATAACGGGATAACGAATGACAACAGGTGTGTCGTCGCGTTCCATCATTCGTTGCGGGTTAGCTGGGGTCTCATCCGGAGAATATTCCTTAATGTTATTTCTCCAGGAACGAATGAATGAATCCATGTTGATGGCTTCCGAGGAGATGCAAACGCCCACTGCTCACAATTTGTGAAGAGAGTGGAATAAGGATACTTGAACTTCGAGTTGAATCAAGAAAGACAAAAAAGAAATGAAACGAGATCACCCCTCGTGACAGCGATGAACTCGTCCCTTCCTCGATTCTCGGTTGTATTAAAAGATCCTGGAGAAATCAATTTCGCCAGTCCCTGGTTTTTGCCTTCCAACTCAAGTCGGCTCCTTTGGTTCTTGCCACACATACAGTATATCGATATCAAGACAGACGTCAACGTCTTATGAGGCTTTGAGAAACGATTGCAGGAACCGTTCGTATTACCATAAATGAATCCTGGAATCTCTGCGCGACCTCGACTCACCGTCTCACCACTTCCATCACTTCTTACCTTCATCGTTGTGTTGAAGATAACTGCATTAAACATGACAGCGTAGGAAATAAATATTGATTTTATTTTCAATTCAGTACTGACATGGAAGATGTAAAAAAAAAAACATAATGGGCTCGGAGAAAGGATGGCCAACCGGTACAACTTTCACGTCGATCTCTTCCCGAAGATCATTGGGGAAAAGAGAATGAAAGGAAGACACAAAACGAGTATGAAAGGGCCTTGAGCAGAGGGGGAACAAAGATGGATCTGCCAGGGAAGCGTCACTCGATGATCGAGGAATCACCAAGGAGAGCCAGGTCCATCCACCGATTCTCCAAAACACCTGCGAAAGACAACAAAGACGATAAAAGAATTGCATGTCGAATCCAGGATTGCACAGATACCAATTGTCTTGAGGCCATCACATGTACAGAGTGGTCCACAATTGTCTCCCCAAAAGTAAAGCACATTATTCAGGAAGTGTACATCCAATTTCAATTATATATGACTAACGAGAGCCAATTCAATATATCTGCATTGTGGAAAGATTCAGCATTCCATAAGAAATAAAAAAGTACCCATATCGTGCAACTAAAGCCTGTAAATATCATAATCCCTTCTGAAACTTGCAATTCCATCTTAAGTTTTGCAATTCATTCATGGTTTTCCATGCATTGCGAGGGATTGTCTGGGTCACGGGTGACCTCAGTATCCTGCAGAAGACAAACATTGCCATTTGGCTTGATAATTTGAAGAGAGCAAATTAGTGTGAGGAAAAGATGGAAATTTCTTCAGTTTGGTCCAAATGTCTCAGTTCCCGATGAGATCATGGAAGGCAATTTATGCGAGGTTTCTGAACCTGAAGAGATTCACAGGCGGGCCTACTATTGAACACTAATGACTTGGTGACTTTCAATTGAAAGGGTGTAACTTTGTTCTAGTTCTTATGGAATGCTGCCATTTTTAAAAATAAAAATATAAGACTCAAACAATAGCCAATTCAATATATCAGTGAAATCGGATGTATACTTTCTGATTAATAAGCTTTTACTTTTGAGGAGATAATTGTGGACCACCCTGTACTTGAAACAGCCACTTGGGCACTTCTTCAGCTCGGAACAACTTGGGAGCATCTGAGTGATCGAATGTGCTTTCCCCACTTCACGATATTCTGCTCCTGAAGATCTTCCATCTCTGCAGGTAAAAATGAAATGTACATTACAAACTGCAATGCATTACAGATGGCCTTACTGTACAGTACAGCATTTTCAAAATACAACTTTTCCATTCGTGTTCGCACATAAACTCATCTGTTTTGCTCCGGTATTCGAAGTCTGAAGCTAGGGATGATCTCAGCTACTCAGACCCAACATATACAGATGAACCTGGGGCAAAAACTGCAGAACGAATTTGAACTATGAGGTACCAATGGACTCTTTTTGTTCTACCAGTATTTTTTTTCAGAGACTCAATAACTGAAATATTGGATGGAGAATAGAATGGAGGTCAAGAACTCATAGATGTGTGGAATCCCCAACGTAGAGCATCAACTATGGGACAAACATTAACAGATAATTTAAGAATGAACTTACTTTCCTGTAAAGCATGCGCTTGAGCATGGAGCTTTCACCTGGAGGCGAAAATTAAAAGTTTGAGGCAGGATATCAGTAGACCTCTAGCTGAAACACAAGTTTCAGCAATTGGGGTATTTATAGACATGCTTCAGGGTGAAAGTGTTTTTTCTGTCTTAAATATTACAAGAGATGAGGACAAATTGAAAACCTTATTTGTTCCACTGCAACAAATCCATTTGGAGCAACAAGATATCTGGGCATGGTAATACAAAGGCAGTTTACCTTCTGAGGGTCTTCCTTAAATGGAATTTCAAAACAGCAGCCACTATGAAATAATGAATAACCTGAGGACTGCTTGGCATAACACAATTTTGAACAAAAAAGAAGAGAGTAACAAGAAAGCAAAGGCTGAAAATGAGTTTGAATGGGATTTCACCACTAAAAGCAATGAAACCAAGTCTTTGAATCAGGTTGTCTCTTAAGCCTCTTCCCACCACAATAATGTTCTATTTCTTGCACCACTTTCCCTTATTCGAATTCCCAAGTCCCAAGTCTTCTGATTCATTCAAAATCAACATGTCTGAGAAATTCAGGTTCTACCATATTGCCAAGTTCCAAGTTAACAAGCTGAATTATAGATACCAGAGTAATCACTACCTGCATTAATTTGAAGTGATTATGGAACATGATAGTCAACATTGGATGGTGAGTTGTGGAATTTGGAATGCCAAAACTGAAGGCTAAAAACTGTCACATTTGAAGACACAGTGAATGGTGAACATTACCTGGCTATGTTTCTAAATTAAGAACTTATTCTTTGATACTCCTGCTTTCTTCCAGCACAACAGGGCTCCAGCTCATTACAATTTTAAAGTGAGACTGGTTGTATGAACAATTTCCTAATTCATGAATAGGGTGCAGAGACCCAAGAAAATGGCCAGCAAGATCACCAGATCTGCCACCTCGTGGGGGCAGTCAAGTCAATCACATATTCAGAAAAATAAGCATTACTTCATTTGAAGTAATTGCTTGTTGAAAAACATTAAACCTGAGGTTCACAGACATGTTGAGTTTAAATGTATCAGACAATTTAGGAAGTGTGGAATCCAAAATTGGTGCTCATATAGAACACCTACAGTGATTCCCCTATGGTAAGATGCTTATGGGACACCTTGTAGATCGTCTTCATATAAAATTGATGCAATGAACCTGAAGTCGGATTCCCAAGTCAATGGGATGAATTTGAGCTCCCGAATACACAGCACAGCAAATATTATGTGAATAGTGAAACTGCAGTGAGAACCACCATTCAAAATTCATAATACAGGGTCTTTCTAAATTAGGTCGCAGTTTTGAACAATTACTCTCTGAAATTAATAGAGCTGTGAATATGAAAAATGTGCCTTTCATTAATAAAGACCTGAAACTTTTTCCAATTACTTTTTTTCACAAATGTTCTATGTGGTGTTCTTGTGTAACATGCACAATGTCCCATCTGTACAAGAGTTCCTCCCACACAAGTAAGCACATCAGCATTAACTTTAGCAACAGCCACAACAATTCTTGCTTGCAGTTAAACAACGATTCATGGTAGAGGGGGTTGGTACACTTGATCCTTGATGAAGCCCTCAGGAAAAAGTCTGGTGGGGTCAAATTGCTGTCATGCTTACTCATGTGAGGGAGCAACTCTTGTACAGATGGGACATTGTGTTACAGGAGGGCACCACATAGAACATTTATGGAAAGTGTAATGGGAAAAATTTTCATGTCTTAAGTAATAAAATGCACTTTTGTTTTATATTCACATTTCTGAGATATAATATTTCAAAATTGCGACCTAATTTAGAAAGACCCTGCATATTTGGCCTTTCCATGCCTTTTGACTTTACAAGTGATTTAATCACCTTTTCTTTCATTTCCTATCAGAGGCAACATTTCATACAACTGTTAATCTACAGTTACTTGCCTTAGGGTTTCCAGTTCATTTTACTACCTTCATGTTTCACATCACTGTATTCATGAGAGTATTGGGACATCTATGATGCACTGTTGATCCTTATTAGCCATATCATCATAACATCAAATAACCATGTTTCACACCTGACATCAACTTTAGCAGAGGAGAGTCAACAACTGTTTGTGAAACGGAAATTGAAAACCAAGCAACATAATATATTGCACACAAAGAGCAAAAGGAGAAATTTGCAACCCTTTGTCACTAGCTACCTTAAGAGAACAATAACCATGTTGTGTGCACACTGAATCACACTGGTATCACACTGAATAAACTTTCATGACACAAGCAAAAGACTTCTCATTAGATAGTACTCATAATGCATGAGACTTTCACGTGCCAATGTTAAATGGTTGCTGATGTAGCAGGCAACTAATATTTTGCATTGTATCAATTTACAGATTTAACGAATTTATACAATTAATCAGAAACAAGCAAAAACTTGTGAAGGTTCCCATATACTGCCCTCACAAAGTCTTGCAACAAGTGCCCACTCATGTCATGGTTTGTCCCTTTCTTTGACCAAAATTCACCTCAGAATCCATCCCCATACCCACCATGGTCAGCCAACTTTTACTATTGCATGACAAGAAGCATTCTTTCTCCATGTACCTTGAGGAAAATACTCCTGTCACTGGCTTCTAAAACCCTTCCCACTTCTTTCATGATACAAAAACTGTACCTACAGCATCAAGAGAAAAGAAAATTTCACCTTCTCTTAACCATTCATCTTTTGAGGCAAATTTTGGAGATATGGTAATCTCTAACAGGGTTTTAGCTACTTTGCACAGCTGAGAAAATAAGTTACCTGATGAATTCATTTTTTCTCTTCTGATGCCATAGGTATTGAGAGTTTGTATCATGAAAATAAGTGGCTAGAGTTTGAGGACAACAGGAGTATTTTNGAGAGTCAACAACTGTTTGTGAAACGGAAATTGAAAACCAAGCAACATAATATATTGCACACAAAGAGCAAAAGGAGAAATTTGCAACCCTTTGTCACTAGCTACCTTAAGAGAACAATAACCATGTTGTGTGCACACTGAATCACACTGGTATCACACTGAATAAACTTTCATGACACAAGCAAAAGACTTCTCATTAGATAGTACTCATAATGCATGAGACTTTCACGTGCCAATGTTAAATGGTTGCTGCTGTAGCAGGCAACTAATATTTTGCATTGTATCAATTTACAGATTTAACGAATTTATACAATTAATCAGAAACAAGCAAAACCTTGCAAAGGTTCCCATATACTCCCCTCACAAAGTCTTGCAACAAGTGCCCACTCATGTCAAGGTTTGTCCCTTTCTTCGAACAAAATTCACCTCAGAATCCATCCCCATACCCATCGTGGTCAGCCAACTTTTACTATTGCATGACAAGAAGCATTCTTTCTCCATGTACCTTGAGGAAAATACTCCTGTCACTGGCTTCTAAAACCCTTGCCACTTCTTTCATGATACAAAAACTGTACCTACAGCATCAAGAGAAAAGAGAATTTCACCTTCTCTTAACCATTCATCTTTTGAGCCAAATTTTGGAGATATGGTAATCTCTAACCGAGTTTTAGCTACTTTGCACAGCTGAGAAAATAAGTTACCTGATGAATTCATTTTTTCTCTTCTGATGCCATAGGTATTGAGAGTTTGTATCATGAAAATAAGTGGCTAGAGTTTGAGGACAACAGGAGTATTTTCTCTATGATGCATAGAGAAAACAAGCATCTGATTGGCAAGAAAGAAGGGAAATAGACTTGCCAGCAATGGGTATGGGGACAGATTTAAATCATTCCCCTGTGAAAAACCAAACCAGATTGATTCTGGGAGAATTTTGGACAAACTATGGCTCAAATCATGACATGAGAGTGCACTTTGCAAAGGTAACAGATTAAGCTGGATGAGAACATAAATATTTCCAAAGATTTCACAGGTGCTGAAAATTTTGATCATGAAAAAGGTATTGCAAAACTTTTGGTGGGCAGTAAATAAAAACCGAAAACTAAAAGATCACAAATATGACTTGCATGAATCAGAATATAGTAAAAGTAATCAAAATCAAAGAGTCAGATAGTGCATGGGTGCATTTCACAGCCAGTATAGGACCCCTGAAACTTCAGAAAAATACTAAATTAGAGAGAGGAGTTCAGCAGGCAGCTTCACAGCAGTTGAGCTTTCCAGAGCAAAGAAATTGGCAGAGTTTCTTCCAGGAGCTCCATGAACAGCCTCCTTGCACTTCCACGTCTCTCCTCCTAAATGCTGCTCCTTCCATTCACAGGGCTGCATTGGCACCTGGAGATAAATATAAAAAGAGAGATTACACTCAATTATCTATAAATGTCCACAACCTTACCCAAGAATTCCCAATTGAAGATTGACACCTATTTGTGGACAATTAGGCAATTTCAGTATTCCAAATGAACCTATTCATATTTTTGACAGCTGGATTCAACTGATTCCAGTGCATTTTACCAGAGTATCTAAGATGGCAGACAATACCAAATCATTCAAAAGATGGTGCCTCTACCCACAGTCAAACCTGCCACCAACAAAAAAATATTTTAAAGGTTGGGATATCTTTGGGGCAGGAGGGGTGGCTGGTAATGTAGTAGGTCCTGTCCTGTGGCAGGTGACCTAAGGTTGGTTTGCAATCAAGTCTGGTATTTATTTCCTAGTGCAAGTGCCAGTGTGCTTGGGAAGGGGGGCTCAAGCACATAGCACTCCTGTTTCAGAATGTGGGATGTTAAAAGATCACCAGGAATGAAGGACAAACCCAGGTAAGTATCTCCCTGAAGTAACTGCAGGGACTAAATAGAGTCTCTCAATGTTATTTGCATGAGCTCACATTAAGAGGGGGAGTGAAAGGGTTTAGATCAGCTGTATTCAAACTGAGGCCCATGGGCTGCAAGTGGACTGTGAAGACTAAATGTACTTCACTGTGAAAAGTAACCCACAATGAACAATATAACCCTGAATGGATATTTACCAAAATTTTTTGAGCCACGGTCCATGAAGGATGTGACCATATGTGGGCCTGTGAGCTGCAAGTGAAAATTTCTTCGAGTACCACTTGTTTAGAGCAGGTGGAATAGCTAATGTTACTGAGTCATGGTGCTGTTATGAACCAAGAGCATCTTACACCTGGTACCTGAATATATCTTTCTCATGCCACAGGATGCCATAAAAGGCAAAAGTGCCTCTGGATGTCCCTAGTTAAAACCATACAGCCCACCTATAATTCCATGTTTCTTGTTTAATCCTTAGAGCCCAAGCCATTTTTACTTTCAGACAAGCAAAATCAAGAATTATGCAATCAATTCATAACACTATTGCAACTTCTTTGAAAAAAACATGAAATGACCAGATTCTGAAGAATTGAATGCCATCAACATTTTTTACTCTAAATTTGATATAATTCCCTTCTATTGAATCTAATCTTAAACTTCTTGCAAAAATTATACCTCACCAACATAGAATAACTCTGGTCACCTTCCCATATTAAGCCTTGAAAATGTATTTATTTTAAAAACCCAATAACCACCACAGAGTCACTCGTGAATGAACTCCTCCTAACCTTGATCAGTTCTATGATCACATGGACAAACTTGGATATAAAAGAAAGATGAAAAACATAATACAGTCGACTCCGCTTAATGGAATAGTCACGGGACCAGCAAACTTTATTCTATTATCCGGAGTATTCCAATAACCAAAACCACTCCTGCTTCTTCACACTTTATCACATTTTTTAAAATGGCTACTGTACGGTACCTCCAAAAAGCGCTTAAAAGAAGCACATAACGCTTAAAAGAAATGTGATCTTCTGCTTCATCTTGGCAGCCAGCACATGACGTTGGACCTTGCTCTCTAGTTGATATATTTCGTCTAGGGCTGACACGCCCGTGGAGTCGACGTAGAGGCGCAGTCGATGAAGAAGCTTAAGAGCTTCACTGTTTGATGGGGGGGCTTCCGTTTCCTTGCCATCTTCCGGATGATTTTCATCTTCATCCGATTTATCTTGGTCTTGCCGTACCATCTGGAGGAGTTCGGCGTCACTGAACTCACCACAAACGTCCACATTCTCATCGCATTCAACATAAAGCAGAAATTCTTCTTGAGTCATTCCAAAGGGTGGATCCTCATCGCTCGCTTGTAGTGTTTCGGACCGTTCGGGTTCCTCTTCAGCTGGTTCATCAGCAGTAGCTGGAAACTTGCACTGCTTAAAGCAGTTGACCACTGTTGTTGACTTCACTTCATCCCATGCACTTTTCAACATATGAATTGCATCAAACAAACTGACAGATTTTGCCATGTCCTTTGCAGACAGGGCTTCATCTTCCTCAAGACTGCTCAAGATCTTCTGCATGATCTTCCTACGGTAGTGGCACTTGAAGTTCTTGATAACACCTGCATCCATAGGTTGAATTAATGACGTGTTGGTCGGCAGATATTCAATCTTGATATTGCTCAGCTTGAGGCTTGCAGCGCTCCCATGACATGTGGCATTATCCATAAATAGGATTATCTTCTTTTTCTTTTTCTTCATGGTTTCATCCAGGTCTAAGATCCACTTATCAAAGACCTGCTGGGTCATCCAGGCATTCTTGTTTGCTTCAGACGGCAACAGGATGTTCTTCAGATGCTTGAAGCACCGAGGATTCTTGCTTTTACCAATGATCAACGGTGCTATCTTGTCGTCTCCTGTCTGATTGGCACAAAGGAGTACGGTTATCCTCTCTTTAGTTTTCTTGCCACCGTGAACACTCTCATTCCGCTTCACAAAGGTGCAGTCGGGAATTTCACGGAAAAGCAAACCAGTTTCATCACAGTTGTATACTGCATCGGGAGAGAAGTTTTTCACTAATCCTGGGAGCACGTTTGTCACCCAGGATGCTGCCGCTTCTGTATCAGAATCTTTGGATTCCCCGCAGATCTTCTTAAAAACCAAGTTGTGTCGGATCTTCCACCTTGATAACCATCCTTCAGAAGTGAAGTCGGGTATGCCTTTTTCCCCTGCCAATTTCATCGCCTTTTCCTTCAGGAGAGCTGCATTGATCGGCAGTCCTTTCAATTGCATCTGCTGAAACCACAGCCACAACGTTTGGTCAACATCTCCTGCCTTGCTTCCCCGTTTGCACTTCCTGTTCTGGTTTCCGTTCTTATATTCCACCTCTAACGCTTCCTTGTCTTTGATGATCTTGGAAACTTGCGGCCGGGAGATCCCGAACTGCCGAGCCAGTTCAGTTTGCGTCTTCTTTTCATCTTGATGGGCACTCAGAACTGCAATCTTCTCGGCCAAGCTGAGGTCCTTCCTTCTCCCCATGGTGAACTCGGAATGAGCAGATCTGTTGCTTAGAGACTCTATTGCCCAGGTGAACTTGCTTCCACTTTCACCTGAGGTCAGGTCGTCTCCACATCTGCGGCCTATATTTACACCCTAATTTCCAGGAAGGGGTGGTTCCACAAAGCATGAGGGTGTAATATAAATAAGCCATTTGTTCCTCAGAAGATAAAGAAAATTATTTTACCATCCAGGAAAGTTTTATTCCTTTAAGCGAATTATTCTAATAACCGTATTCCATTATGCGATGTTTTTTATAATGCGTTACACCCTAATTTCCAGGAAGGGGTGGTTCCACGAAGCATGAGGGTGGGAACTGGGAAAGAGGGTCGGTGGGGATTTTCCAAGAATGTACAAGGAAAAAATAAGCCATTTGTTCCTCAGAAGATAAAGAAAATTATTTTACCATCCAGGAAAGTTTTATTCCTTTAAGCGAATTATTCTAATAACCGTATTCCATTATGCGATGTTTTTTATAATGCGTCCTATGGATGAAAAATCGGGACCGGGCAATGGTATTCCATTAAGCGGAGTATTCTATTAAGCAGTATTCCATTATGCGGAGTCAACTGTACTTAAAATTTAAAAAAGTATGATTTTTCAATAGCCTCAGGTGCTTTAGGTTCATGATTAAAATTAATTTAGTTCTGCCAGTGTCATATGTTATGTGCAGAATGCTATGCAAGAAATCATTTTATCGCTCATAATCCTGAAAGTTGAATCAACTTATTGCCACTGATTTGAACCTTGAACCTGAACACTTCAGGATTTTTTAGAACTGAATTATACTGAGCTTGAACTGAACCTGACAGCTGACAACTTGAGACTGTTTAAAATTCCATGAACTTGACCTGAACTTACCTTCAAATTGCTTTTTGTCCCAGCTCTCTAGAAGTTGCTTTAACCCTTTGTCTAAGTGCAACATATGCTGTGCTTTTTGATAGCCCACCAGCCGGCTCAAAATCATAATTTGACAGCAAAAGTGGAGCATATGGTGCACTTTTCAAGATTCAGTTCAAGCTCAGTTCTAAAAAATCCTGAAGTGTTAAAGCAACTTCTAGAGAGCAGAGGGACAATGCAATTTTTAGATGAGTTCAGGTTCAGTTCATGGAGTGTGAAACAGTCTCAAGGAGTCTTTTCAAGTTTAGTTCAAGCTCAGTATAATTTAGTTTTACAAAAAACTGAATTGCAACAAGATGATTCAACTTTCAGGTAGATGAGTTCAGGTTCAGTTCATGGAGTGTGAAACAGTCTCAAGGAGTCTTTTCAAGTTTAGTTCAAGCTCAGTATAATTCAGTTTTACAAAAAACTGAATGGCAACAAGATGATTCAACTTTCAGGATTATGATGAATAAAATGATTTCTTCAATAGCATTCTGCACAACTTATGCCCCTGGTAAAACTAAATGAATTTTAATCCACTTGGTTTTTGTGGAGTCTCATAACTTTTTAGACTTAAAAAAATAGAAATTAAAAGGGAGAACTCTTTAAAAACCACCACGTTTAAAAATCTTCTCCCCTTACTGACTAATTACCCAGACCACAAGGGACTTCACTGGTACAAAGCATTCCTAAAACATCTGAACTCGGGCAGGATGTGATCCTCCTCAATGACAACACTGATGGATCTCTTTAAGATGTTGCATTTGGGTCCAGATATCTTTAATGGCTCCATTTTTACCTAGTCTTCCTTGATCCAACTGGTGAATGAGCTGCAGTAGTTGTTGATAACAATGGCTCCATGCCTAGAAGGACTGAGATAAAACTTAGCAGAAAGAGATAATTTGTTAACTCCAAAGGGTTGTAGATGGTCTCTCTAATGTACTAAATGTTAGCGCCACACATAATGGTTCAGCAAAACAGATACCAACTGGAGCATCATTCGGAGCTTTGTCCAGAACCATTCCTTCTGATGGATCTAAGCCCCATGTAACTCTTGAACTCCAAAGTCTTGGTTGTGACATCCTCTGTTCATCCTGGTCTTAAGACCATCTCCAATCCCTGTGGATGTCAGTCAAAGAAACAGTCAACTCACATGACACTCTAATGCATAAACTTTCCCAGTACAGTCAACTACCATTGTAAAAAACATGGATATAGCGAAAACCTGATTTATAACGAAATTCTAGCCTTTGCCCAGTTGAATGTCCATAGACACCCATATAAGAAAAAAACTGGATATAACAAAATTAGTTATAGTGTAATTTTGGTTATAACAAAGGATTTCTTATGTCCCCATTAAGAAGGGGCATCAGATAAAAAGAACTCTCCTTTAAACCAAGTGAAGGATTATTCTAAACCCCCTTTTCCTTTCTTTTTGTTCTCGCCTGGGAATGATGGGTTCAAGTTCTTATCTTAATCCTTCACCTGTACCTGTCCCTTGACTATTAGTTATCACCCACATCTGTCCCACAGGGATTATTAGCCTATCACATTAACCCTCATCCGGGCAAGCTTTTTTACAACCTATTCCAGGCAAGGCGAGTCTGTCAGCCTCACATGTAAATCTTGACTATTAGTTATCACCCACATCTGTCCCACAGGGATTATTAGCCTATCACATTAACCCTCATCTGGGCAAGCTTTTTTACAACCTATTCCAGGCAAGGCGAGTCTGTCAGCCTCACATGTAAAATAAGGCCGTTTGCTGCGGTTCCAGTATGTATTTCTTTGTATTTTTGAAGAGCACGAACAAGGTGACAAAGTCACGAAAGCTCATTTTTCTACGAACAAAATGACAGCAATAGACCGAAATATGTTGTAGTGATTCCAGTGGACTCACCTTGCCCGGATTAGGGTTAAAAAGACACCTAACACAGTATCCCTGGCCTCCTAAACTATAAATTGTGTAGAGGACTTTTTGGGTCATTCTACATTCTGAACTTTGCTCATTCATCAGAGTTTTCACGGATTTGTGGTCCAAGTTCATGTGTTCACTATATCAGCGGCTGTGAAATGACACATCTGGCCAAGAAGAGGAAAAGCATGTCTATTGAACTGAAAATAGACATTCTGCAAGAAGTCAAGAAAGAAAAACTGAAGAAGGGTGAGATTTCCGCAAAGTACGACATCCCACCTTCAATGCTACCTTCCATCGTCAGCACAAAAGAACAAATTTGCATGGAATTCTCCAATGCAAGCTTTGCTCCAGGAAGAAAGAAGTTGAGAGGTGCAAAATATGGTTAATGAAGAAACTTTATTTGAGTGGTTCCAGCAAGCATGTGCCTACAACATCGCCCTTGATGGGAACTCAATTTGGCAGAAAGCAGCATAACTGGCGAAGGTATTGGGGATCGATCAATTTGAGTGCTCTTCTCTCTCTTCTTTCTGGTTGGCTCTCTTGCTCCGAGGACACACATGGTATAGTGTTCGAGAAAGTTTGTGGGGAAGCTGGAAGTGTGCCTGATGAAATTGTCAACAAATGGAAGAGACTCAAAAGGATTATATGCAGCCATTGTCCAGAGGATTTTTTCGACGTCAATGAGACACGTCTATTCTTCAATCTCACACCGGAAAAAGCTATGTAGGTAACTCGTACTCTGGAAAACATAAACAACTGATCATACAGATTAATTCCTTTGTAATCCCCTAGGCTTTACCTGTGCCTTGATTTCTGATCTTCTGCACTTCTCTCCCTTCAGCTAATGAGCAAGGAGTACAGGAATGGCATAGGTGGTAAGAGGAGCAAGGAGTACAGGAATGGCATAGGTGGTAAGAGGAGCAAGGAGTACAGGAATGGCATAGGTGGTAAGAGGAGCAAGGAGTGCCTTACAGTGTTCCTGTGCACCAACATGTCAGAAACAAAAACTGCAACCATCATCGACAAGTTCAAGAAGCCTTGTTGCTTGCGAGGTCTGTTACATCTGCCTGCAAATTACCACCACAGTAAGAAAGCATGGATGACTACACCTCTTTTCCTGGAATTCCTCTGATGCCTTGATGCAAAACTAGGATGCAAGGGAAAGAAAATTCTCCTCTTCGTCGACCATTGCCCTGCCCATCCACTGGGCTTCACAAAGCTAAGAAGTGTGGAAGTGGTGTGCTTTCCTGCCAATTCAACGAGCCAACTACAACCCCTAGACCAAGGGGTGATTGCTTCATTGAAGCAGAAGAAGTGGAAATGACTCATTCATTCTCTTCTGTGGCACTTATGTACAAAGGGAATGGACCATGGATTACCAAAATGGAATGTGCTTGATGCCACACACCTCGTCACAGCATGGAATGACGTCAGCTGGAAACTCTTTTTTTTTTCTTTTGAAATTCCAGCTTCTCATGTTTTACCCTTCTACAGATAAGTCCTGATGACATAGCAAACAGCTTTGGAAAAGCAGGCTTCTGCCATGACGAATCTACACTGGAGGAAACTGATGTTGCTCCTGCAATGGAGATTGACGATGTCTGGGAGCAAATCGCCTCTCAGTTGCAAGCAGACTGTGAATTTACACAATTTGTGAATTTTGATGAGGACATTCCCACGTGCAAGCCGCTTCCCAATTCTACTATGTGTGCAGAAACTCACGGAGCTATGGAGCAAGAAGATGCTGTCAATGAGGAGGAAATGGAAGAAGAACCCTAAAATTTGCCTCAGAATCTGTCTGGTTTGGTGGAACTATTAAAATCCATCCCCATACCAATTGTTGGCAAGCTAACTTCTCCTTTTGCATGCACATCATCCAAGAAGCATGTACAGTAGCGCTCTAAAGTATTAGCACGATGTGATTTTTCGGCGTATATCAACTGAACGCTGAGAAAAAGCGTTCCGACTGGAACACAACATGACTGTTTCAAACTGATCTTCGTAGTTTGAACACAGAGAGATCGTTTTGATTTTAAAATCACTTTTTCATCTATTTTCTGTTGGCGTCAACTGTGCACCTGTAATACGAGGTCTGGCAATAGAGTTCCCGGGCTGATTTTTTTGTGAGTCTGTCAATATCACAAACATTATTTTCATTCCATGGACTGATAGATTAGACTGTTGGGCAGTGCTGTGTCAGTTCTCATCTGATTAGCACCTTGAATGAGAGTTTGGCTGGCAATGTAGCAATGCAGTGTGTAAGGCATCTGTCATATTCCCAGAACGAAGCAATGCTTCATCACATTTTGTCTCGAACCGGGGAATACAGCTGCAGTAATCCATCAAATGTTGGAGAAGTGTGTTGAAAAGTTCCTTGTTATGCTCCAATAATTTAAAATGACCTACAAGGTCTTTAGCAAGTAGTCAAGACACTCAGATCCACCTCAACCCCAACCATCACCAACCATTCACCCAAGGGATGACTGAACCAATCATTATTTTCAATGTCATTTCTACTGGTTGAAAGCCTGAAAACTATTCAAGATTCTTGGAGTATGACATGACAATTCTTGCAAAATTTGATGGATTACTGCAGCTGTATTCCCCAGTTCGAGACAAAATGTGATGAAGCATTGCTTCATTCTGGGAATATGACAGACACCTTACACACTGCGTTGCTACATTGCCAGCCAAACTCTCATTCAAGGTGCTAGTCAGATGAGAACTGACACAGCTCTGCCCAACAGTCTAATTTATCAGTCCATGAAATGAAAATGTTTGTGATATTGACAGACTCACAAAAAAATCAGTCCGGGAACTCTATTGCCAGACCTCGTATTATAGGTGCACAGTTGACGCCAACAGAAAATAGATGGGAAAATAATTGAAAAATTAAAACGATCTCTCTGTGTTCAAACTACGAAGATCAGTTTGAAACAGTCTCGCATGTTGTGTTCCAGTCGGAACGCTTTTTCTCAGCGTTCAGTTGATTTACGCCGAAAAATCACATCGTGCTAATACTATTGAGCGCTACTGTATGTGGATTGCGCGAGAAAAGGGATATTCATTTAGCAAAATTTTAAAAGAATTTCCAAATCGTAACTGCAATGAACGGACTGTGGCGCGTTTTTTTGAAAAAACTTCGCGATACTGGGAGGATTGAACGTCTTCCAGGAAGTGGCCGACCTAAAACTGTTAGAACCTCAAAAAACATTGAGGCTGTGAATTAACTCATTTTGAGTCAAGAGGGACAGCCAGGAACAAGTCGAAGTGAGGGAGAAGTAGCAAAAGAAACTGGGATTTCGCGTTCGTCGGTGAAATGTTCGTTCAGTGCGTTCGGCAAGTAGCGATCATTAAAAAATATCGCTACTTGAAAACGTTCAAGAGGATTACAGCTCATGCGTTGTCAGATTCAGTGAAAGAAAAACGTCGCGATCGTTACAAAAAACTCTTGAGGAGCTTCCGATCGAAGAAGGCAGTGAAAACAATCTGGTTTTCAGACGAGAAACGATTCACTTAGGGACTAGATTGCAGATAAAGGATCAAGATTCATCTTGATAGGGAAAACTGTGAATAGTTAACAAACTTTCAGTTTTCATCCACAAAAACGCCAAAATAGACTTAAAAGCGAATATGGGATGCTTTCACCACAGTGTGAATATGAATCTAATGAAACTGGATCGATATGAACTCATTTGGAGCTTCCTCCTTTCGTTTCAAATTCCCATTATCAGAAAATCTAGAAGGCACGGCATCAGTTAGAGCAGAAGCGTTGTCTGGTGTCTACATGAGTTCCGCACCCAGGGGAACGCAACTGAAGACCATTGTCATGTGGAAAAACAGCTTGAGATATTGAAATGTCTCTTTGTAAGAGCCAAAGGCCCCAAAGTTTTCGTCCATCATTGTCAGCAAGCATTCAGCGACAAGAGAAGCGTGGAGCACTGCACACTAATCAAGTGCGTGCTGTGATGGAGGTTCACAATCTACCATGGCATTTTTTTTTTAAAGAAATGACTAATTTGGCGGAGTATTTCCCTTTTTGCACTTTGTTTCTTAGGACCTTTGAAATTAATCACCAGGTTGTATGAAAATTTGAAGAAAAGTAAGAATAAATAAATAAAATAATGAGAAAAGAAAAATGATACAATCTTAAGGTCAACAAAAATTGTCTGATAGTTTCCCCTACTTTCCTCATCCCTACCATTCCTCACCTTGTCCACACCTATTCCCCTCAATGACCACACTTTCCTCACCCCTGTTCCACACTCTTCCAAACTGATTGTACAAGCGATTCTGAAAAGTCCTCACAATTTCCACACCATTCCGCACCATTTCCACCACATTCCACCCTGATTCCACAGCGACTGAGAGCTATCCTCATGATATTCACACCAATCCAAACCATGTCATTCAAAATATGTATGCAAATAACTGCAAGATTACGAAATATCAAGTATATATTTGTCCAGTTTGAAAAATATTGCAGCGAAAATGTCTTTGGATGAAAATCTCTCAAATAAAACGTACTGCAGAATGAACCTCAAAAAGGAGAAACAAAAAATATGAATAAAGAGAAGAGCATTATGTAATAAATTTCAGCTTACAATTAAGTGGTGAAAGTGGTAAAATCGAAGTGGTAAAAATCGTCCTTAAAGTAGGTACCTGTTGAAATACATGACATGAGGAATCATATTCGAGATAATCATTGAAAACGTATTTCTTAGGAATTATTTTATGACTAACTTCTCATCTACTTATTTGTTCCCATTTTTCAGAAAAAAAGAAACCTTAAACTAATTCCATCCCACTATCCGCCCTGAGGGGACATATTTAAAAAGTTAATTTCATCATTGCTTAGCAATCCATCCGGTACTTGTGCTCCATGTTTCTATCGCTCTTTGTTTCGCTGGATCAAAAAATATGTAGGAAAATGCGCTTCTTCCAAAAAAAAAGTGCACTGAGGGGTTCAAAATAAAAGCACAATTTTCACTGAAATCAAAGCTCGGAAAAGTGCATGCTTATCAAGGTACAACCTTATACGTTTACCCTTTCCGATGGGAAAAATGTAACAGTGGAAAAGCCGACCTGCCCAGAAGCCATGTCTCGAGGAGAGAAACCACGAAAGTAGATTTTTCCTGAAGTCATCATGACTTCTCTTATGCTAGCGCCAAGTTTTACCTTCCTATTCCTGCCCAATTCGCTAAGACGAAAGAATTCTTTTAAAATGTGACCCCTCAAACATATGCCCCCAGGCCATGCACCTCCGAAGTCGGATTTTTCCTGAACACTGTGTGGTATCTACTTAGGAACCAAGTCTCAGATATCTTCCTTATCTAGAGCATCGTTAGAATTAGCGTCAGTCACTCACTCTGTCAGTGACGATTGTCTCCACGTTTTAAAAAAAAAACTGTGCCAAATCATTTTCGTTATTAATTACAGTCAATTTTATTTGATCAATTTTTTAAACCACTTCATGTAGAAAGAGGAAAGAATGCATGTGCCAAATGTTAAGAAACTTGACACAATGTACCACGTTCTATGCCATTTCAAACTTGATATGTAAAAATGTGTGCTATAAAAGCTAAAAAAAACTGCCATTTTGTTTATTATTATTATTATAGGATTGCAAGTAAATTTCATCCGATTGGCCCAATATCTCAAAAACTGCATGTGGATAGTTGAAAGAAGGATTTTAAGAACTGTGAACGATATTGACCAAATGTATCACGTGAAAAAACGTTTAAAACTTGAAGGCTAAGAAAATGCTCCTGACTACTCCGCTGATGCGTTTGTCTCAGTTGTCCAGCAAGCCAGTGTCTCCATGCAAAGGAGTTTATTTTTCCAAATATATTTTTGCACCAGCAAAAAGGGCAAAGGTATAAGACTGAAACTTGGTGGGCACAGAGTTCTCTCAGTACGTATTCATGTAAAATACATTATTTTTCTAGTAAATCCCCCCAGGGTACATCTTTCGAGAAGGGCGCATTTTCCAGGATCTTTTTCAATCCAACAAAGCATCCAGCAATAAAAACTTGAAACTTGGCTCAGAAGTACCTGCTCAGTGGCTGAATGCAGAAAAAATATGTTATATCTCCTCAAGGGTAATTATGGGAGGGATGTATTTTAATACTTATCTTCCCCACTGTCAGAAAGGGGTAGATGAAGGAATCTGAAGTTAGGCACACAAGATATCACGAGAATAATGATTTCGATTTTTTTTTAATCCTGGTGATATTCTCCAATGGCACATATTTTGAACGGGACGTACAGTACGTTTTTGCCATTTCGAAAATAAGATGAAGGATTGATCATGATCCTGGATAATGGAGCGCCGAAGGCGCGACCAAAGTAGGTACAGGTATATCGGCATAACAAACGCAAGAAACACTCCAGATGAGATAAAGCAAACCACAACTTGAAGTTCTGCAGTCATGCACTTTCGAAGAGGATAATGCTACATCAGAGAACTGACACAACAAAAAAAACATGTGTGAAGTAGCTGATTTTGCTCAAATCTTGTTGCCGAAGATTGGTTGAAACTACTTGAAAAGTCGTCCTAATTTGAACTTTATTCCTTGTATTTCGATTCGCTTATCTGAAATTGCAAGGCACCTACGGAGCTTCTTCCAATCTTCTTCGATCCTTTTCCTCACTCTTTCGTCATTTTCTATTACTTCTGTCCCTGTTTCGCGGACATCTTCCTGATGCGGTGTTTTCACATGTGGAAACCCGACGTAGATCAATGGCTGAAAGGGCACCCCAGTTGTTATTGCTCGTTTTACCTGTTCGGGTAAACTCAGCCGATTTATTGCTTCATTTTGCCTTTCAGCAATATCTGCTTCTTGAATCAAGTCAGCATTTGTCACAATTATGTGCACTCGCTTCCAGTTCTCTTTAGAGCTATAGCAGAGCCACTTGTATACATTCTTTATGATGCTAGACACTTCGTCATCAATGTGGTCGAGCTTGAATACGAAAAGAACCACATCAATATGTTTCAAGTTGGGACTGATGCGCTTGAGGATGATCTCCTTTATTTGTTCATCGTTTTTGTAGTCAGTGTCACAAAGGCCGATAGTGTCCGCCACGATAATATTTTTATGGCAATATGTCATGTAATTATGGTTGTACAACTTGCCCTCACCGCGTACAAAGTAAATGTCCTTGGTGACACTTGAAGGGTCATTCATGCTTTGGCAGATTTCCTGATTAAAGATGACGTTGATTAAGCGTGACTTACCTGTCCCCGTTGGTCCGATGACCAAGATGTTAAAAGACTCTCTGTCTTCATCCAAATAGTAATCGAGCCCTGTAGCAGTCAAATTATCATCAATGAAGTCATAGATCTGCTTTGCCTGCGTATTGAATATTATTCTGTGCACGGATTCTGGAAAACGATTTACACGCGACATGTGTTTCAATTTCTGTAATTTCTTGCGAAACACTTTCATCAGAGTGCCATCCATGTCCATCTGCCTGCTAAGCCAATATCCACTAAACACATAGTTTGCCACATGCTCACTGTTACGTAAGCACAATGAATAGTTTCCCATGCCTAGTACATGGCTCAAGCGGGCACGGATTTCTTTACTCATTGTCGAAATGGTTCCATATTTTGTCCATCCACGATTTCGGTCCGTGTGGATGGTCACATGTGCTTCATATATATCTTCATCTGCAGCTCCGAATTCCAGGTGATGTTCGCCATCTGTTACAAACCAGTGCTGAAATGATAATCCTTCGAAGCTTCTCTCAATGTAGGATAGGTAAATATTGCTTCCTTCCTTGAAGAGATCCAGGTTGTCACCACGGGATTCATTCTCGTAGAGCAACTTATGTCTATTCCAGGTTTCTACTTCGGTGTTAATGCGTGAATATGGGATACCCATAGTCCAGATATATGAGAAAAAGCGAATTCCACAGTTGTAGGATGGGCCACTGTCACAAATGCTGAAACAGTAAAGTTGCCAGTGGAGAAATGGAGACTTCTAACTGAATATTCAACTTCTGCACTATCTTAGATGGGAATGTAGAGTGGCTGATAAGAGAGGGGAGGCGGATTGATCGCCAAGAGGGGGAGAGAGAGCGAGATGGAATTGCTCCTAGAAAGACGAAAGTGCGCTCTTCATGACGAAGTTGTGCAGTTGCACATGCGAAAACGAAACCGCACGCTCCATGACGATGTGCAACATCGTCGCGTTAAGCGAATTTTCGTATCAATGGAAGTACACAGAGAGCGCTGCATTTTATTTCTAGAAACCTATTTCCCACAACAGATGGAGGAAACGTTTGAATTTTGCGTACGTTTTTATCTCATAAAAATATCGTGACTCTATTCCAATTAAATCTATTTTACCCTCCTATTAAATCTATTTTACCATCAGGACAGTACTGAACGGCATATATCGACCTTTCTTTTCACGATTCGAATTGTCGTAAACTTAGATACGTTGTCTTCTTTAGAATGCTTTCCAGTAGGATCAATCGCTGTGTACGAAATTATTCCGTATTCGCTTACATGCCATTATATTGCATTTCAACAAATGACGCAGCAATGGCTATTGATAATATTGAATGCAATAGAATAGTGCTATACAAAAGAACCATTTCCCATTTGATTCCTCCCAGATTTCAATTTATATATGCATTAGATTATGGCACTGGTATATATGGTACCAGTGCCATGTCTATTCATTAAAAATATTGAACTACTTACTTACCCACCTTGACCACTTTCATTACGTTTGAATCGGTAAACTTTTTATCCCTAGACTTCATGTGCTTCATGCATGAATGGCCTCTGAATAGCCTCTCAAATATCTGAATGTTCGTGGGGGATTTGCTTATTTTTATTGTAGCTCTTGCAATCAACTGAATAGCTAACCCCGAAGCAAAATAAAAATTAATTGATTCAAAATTGAGTAAGTGGACTCTGATAAACCATTTCAGATTTCGAGTGTTTCCAATATTGAAAAGATGTTTCTGAATCCCTGAAACTTGCTGAGCGAATGAAGCACGATCGGACTAATCTGAGCAGAAGGCGATTTGTTTTATGAGAAATTATGGTGAGCGAGGGCAGAAAGTACAAACAATTATGTAATATACTGGATGCTCATTCAGCAAGAACTGCAGACTTGCACTCCACTAGTGAGTTCAGACGGACTTGAAATAGTGCGCTTTTTGAAAGTCTGAATTACTGAACCTCTTGCACTGGTAGGACTGATGAACATTTTTAGGAAATGGTGGTGATTACTGCAAGAGAAAATGACCATATTTTGCAAATGTGTATTCAACCATCTTTTTTTAATAAATAAAAAACAAATAAAATCACGGTAATAAGGCTACATCCTAATGCTGTCCATGGACCACATTATCACTCCGTCTTCGATTTCTTTAGAAGTTTTATGCACACTTCAAGTGAAGGGAGCGAATGCGTCTCTGCATGTGTCAATTCTCTCCTGACTTGCATAATGCTTTCCCTGAGACTTTTGCGGAACGGTACAGGATTAGATTTGCCCGGAATTCGACATTATAGCCCAATTTGGAACGAAGTATCACAATGCGCGACAATTTGGGACATTTAGGACGAAATGTCACATTGCGCGAGAATGTTGCGCATGTTTCAAAGAAATCTCACAATCCGGGACAATATTGTACCTTTAAGGACTAAACGTCGCATTACACAGCATTGCACGTTTAGGACCTTACCTCAAAACACAGAAATATGTATATAGTTTCACAAGTATGCAGTATAACTTTTTATAATGAATACAACAAAGTTTCCGTGGTATTCAAAGATTCCATCTTGTCATCTGAATGCCAGGCAAGAACGAAGAGCACTCTTTCCAGGCCCATATCGCGCATTTTCCGCCTTTATTCTCATGTTTTTCCGTCTCCATTCCCTGATTGTTCTGAATTACAGTGCACTATCTCATTTATGGCAGGGAAAAGCACATGTAGGCGATCATTTTTGCCCAGTATTACACGTTATTCCAGTTTCGTGCTGCATCCCATAATTACTATTTAGAGCCCTCAAACCAGAAGATAACGCAAGAATCGTGTCCTTTCGTAATGAATGATGAAAATCACCATCATCAAGGATGACAGGTGCATTTTCTTAGCCTTCAAGTTTTAAACAGTATAGCACGTGATTCACTGGGTCGACTTCGTTAAAAATGCACAAAAACCTTATGTAATATATTCACATGCAGTTTGTTATATATTGGGACGATCGGATGAAAATTACTATCACTCCTTAAAAAATTAACGAATTGGAAGGTTTTTTTTAAACCCCATCTAATATATATAGATTGCTCGTTTGGATCGTTTAGATAGTTCTCCAGCTCTACCGATCTTCTCAAACGATGGCCATCTGAGAGATCAACTTCGCCTGATTAGAATTTACTGAACCAACGCAGACATTTGCGGACATTCAATACATCTCCATAAACATTGCACACATTTTTTGGCAGCCTCCGTTGCCTTACTTCCCTTACGAAACTCATAGAGCATACAACGTCGTATATGAACTTCTTCTGGAATGTGGTCAGACATTTTTGCTGAAAAAATGAAAACATTTTTGTTATCGACCAATGTATGACAAATAACGGTTCACTAAATTAATGAATGAAATTCATTTGAAAACAAACGAACACACATCATAAATAGCGTTTACATTTGGTATTAAAAAAAAGATATTACTTTCTGTTACCCCAAATATTAAATCCTAGCTGGTACAAGTGAAACATTCACAACTTCGTATTTACTGTTAATGGACATCTGCTTTAAGAAAATGAAATGAAACACAGCTTTAATTTCCAATGGCTATACAGTAAAACCTCGATTATCCGGGCTAATGACCGGGAGACCTTCGCCGCATAATCGAAAACCACGGATAATCCAGAATTCGAAAAAAAAACGATGTAATGCTATGGTATATTAACTTAAATGCGATTTATTCATAAAATACTAATCCTACCTTTGCTGGTATTGCTTTAATAGTCTGTTTTGTTGAAAAAATGATTTACGGCCCACCACCTAGCAAGAAGAGAGGGTTAAAAGCAGGTTTTTCGGCTGAAATCCCAATGAAATGTAAATTTCTTGTCTTCTGAGTTTCTGGTAGTCTCTTGCTTTCCCTCCCACATGATTGTATACAGTACACGTACCGCGTCTCGAAAGCGGGCCGTATCGTAAAAAAAACGTCGACGAAAAAGACGCACGGATAATCCGATCACCGGTTAATCGAGGCCCGGATAACCGAGGTTCTACTGTATTTCGAATCAATAATATTGTCTGTGCTCCGCCATTCCCCCCGCCTCCTTCCTTAAACCAATCCCAAACTCACGCTATATACCAAAATACAAGTTTGGTTCTATAACATTCAAAGGGGACCATTTGTGCGAATTTGAAACTTTCGTGTATCAGATGAAGGAGGGATGATGATTCCCATCCTTTTCGATCTCAAATTTCCCCTTTTAGTTCCCGAGTTTAATCTCTATTGGACTGACGGATCGGGCCGGCAGCTCGGTTCGGAAGCGAGTTTCCTGTTAGGTGAGAGCGAATACACTATCAGAAGGATTTTTTGTATAAAAAAGGGCACCTCGTTCCGTCAGCACTTTACGCTTTCAAGTCATTAAATTACGTCACCCTCAGGCAAGCAGCTGGCAACGGAACGCAGTGAACTATTGGCCCACACGAACGTGACGTCATGGGAAAACTGGATTGCGTCAGCAGCGCCGCTTAGAAAAAGGACGAACCCAGAGACGCCGATTTCTAAACGCAGAGACATTAGTGGGCCGCCCCGATCGGCCCGACTATGCCCGTGGGTAGGATGTGGATCGGTTCGGATTCGGCCCGATTCGACAAGAGTCGACCCGTGCAGGCCTCCGGCGGACAGACAGGAGTGCGTCCGCTATTTTGCCATCTCGTCTCGATCAGTCATGACAGAAAGGGAAGGGTCGCAATTTTTTCTGAACATATCCTACGGCTACCCCGAAACAATTATTTCAGTTCATGAAGTCGCATATATTATTAATTACTCAACATTTATTACCGATGAGGCCAGGGAAAAATATATTATTCATCTACCGATCTAACGAATAGATTATTTTCACGGTGTCGACTATCATCTCTGGCTTTCGGTATCCATCCTGGATCCGAAGCAAGGAACCCGATCGGTGGATTTCCCTCTGAGGAAATTTCCCGCCCTGGTCTATGGAGAACCCACGATCAAATCGAACGGAAGAGGTACAAGATATCTCTCGTGATGCTTAGGGCACAGTAAGTATCTCTGATCAAGAGTGTCTCGACCTCGTGTGTCTTACGATGCTCGACGAAGAGAGAATTCACGCATGGAACTTGATTCTTCCTTTCACGAAATGGGATTCCTCGTCCGAACTATTCCTCGAATGTTTCTCGACCGGGAGGTTCGAAGCGAGGGAATACGTTCATCGTCGTTCCGGGGTCCCTGCGCCAACTTATTTCTTGCAAATATTCGCTAATTTCTTCAATCGGAAGGAGTACGGTCTTTACGATTTTATTAAAATTCTTGTATCATCAAATTTTTCCTTTCCTCTCCTTTTCGAGCGACACTGCACGTCGTAGCACTGTTAATGTGAAACGAGAGACGATCTGCAGGCCGGTGGAGATATGAACGATCCAGAGGACTCCAAGCAGTTGAAGTCTTCCCCGCTGAATCCTTTTTTTTATGGGTTTCCTGAAGACAGACAGGAGTACGTCCGCTATTATTATGTAGATACGTGTATATAGACTATCGTGACGCGGTGACAGACTGACTGACGCTTATTCTAAACATGTTCCAGAGAAGTTAGAAATCTGAAACTTGGTACATTTGTACCTTTGGGATGCAGAGTTCAGGAACAATCCGACTTTTGAGGGGCATATAATAGGTGTACCTATTTTTTGGGGGGGTGGGAAATTTTTATATTATATGCATTTGCTTTGGTCAAATGGAGTGACAAGAAAAGCTAAAACTTGGCATGGACGTGTGTACTGAGACACTCATTTCAGGAAAAAAATCGATTATCAGATTAATGCCCTGGGGGCATGTTTCTGGGGGATGACGTTTTCAAATAATTATTTTTGTCCTACCGAATTCAGCATAGTTGGAAAGGTGCAACTTGATACGTACGTATTTATTGGGATGCCGAGTTTATAAATTCTGACTTTTTAGGTATATGCCCTGGAGCTTGAGGCACACAATTTCAAGGGGAGATGTTTACATAGAATTTTCTTTAACAGTTAAACGGATGAACAGGGAAAACAGAAACTTGGCATGGACGTGCCTACTGAGACTCTGAGTTCAGGAAAAATGTCAAGTTTTGGATAAATCTTTTTTTTTGGCGGGGGGGTGGGGTGACGCTTTCAAATAACTTTTCTTTGTCTTGAATAGACTCTTGAACCCAAGCCAATATCTGATTTCTTTTTTGACTTGAGTAAAGTTCGTGAGCACTTGAGTCATTATATTTTGACCTAAAATGTGTCACTTCTTCATACTTTTTAATTGCTACAACTTTGGAAATACTTGAGGTATAAAGATGCAATTCGACATTGAATGATTTTCAATAGCCCCAAAAAGTTCTGCAAATTTCATGAAAGTATGTATTGGTCTGCTCAGTTTTCGTTTGCATTGATATGAAATGAATTGACTCAATCAGCTAATTATGGGTGTAGGAGGGCATTTCCTCAAGAAAGGCGAAGTGGCAAGCGACATTGACGGCACACCAAGCGGCGTTCTATCGGAGCTACAGATTCTCATGCAAAAAATTATATCGCCCAAATCTTGGTAAATTCTCTTCAAAGTGACATGTCTCTTAATCCAAATTCCACAGTACTCAACTCATTCAGAGAGGATATATCGACTATTTCGTTGATACATCTAATCTAATCTAATTTTTCTTCGAATAGATTTTCAAAAATTCAAAAGTTGGAAACAGAACAAGTTTCATGTCAACATTAGGGTGGTAATAGTTTGAATTCATCAGAAGGAACTTGTCGCTTTAAAACACAAGTTTTGATCTAAGAACATAATTGGGAGTCCACAATTCGAAGAACTGATAGTGGTGAGAATATCTGTAAAGGAAAGCCGCTACTTCAGTGAGGCATTCATTCCTAGGATAGATTAGCCCTGGGGGTGTCACTATCTCGCCAAAACAATAGAAAAGAGAGATTCTCTTGAAGATGAAATAGTTAATTAAATAGTTAATTATTAATTAGCCATTACGGAAAGTTCAGTTAGTAACTAGTTATAGTTGATGTGGTTGAGGTCCAAGACGCTGCGTGGTCTGCTCCTAGAAAGAGCTCAAAAGAAGCATCCAGAAATTAAAACTAACAGAAAATAAATAATCAATTAATATTTTGAGGAAGTGTACAGACCGCAGCGATTAGTATGAGCCCTCCCTTACGTTCATATGACCTTCATGGATGGGTGATTCAATCCAGCGAATGTGGCATATTTCTTCCTCTCTCGACACAAAGTCGCTCCAGAAAATTTGAAGCTCCATTTCCTCCTAGGTTGTGGAGAACACTCCATCTTGCTTTCCAAAGATGACTTTCATTCCTGAATTTTTTTCTCTCTGGCCAGTCACTCTTGGGAGTGTTTCCGAGAAAGAGACAAACCATGATAAAGGGATTGACTTGTTGATAACGAAGAGAGCACTTGTGTTGTTTGAGGTGTATATATCTTTGTTTATTTTATGCATGAGACATTTTTTGCCGAGTTCATGAGATGAGCCGAGGCTGAAACAGTGGTAAGCAGTGGCCAATCGATAGGCGGGATATGGATTGTATGGATATGTATTTCGAGAAACTAATTCAAGCCTATCTGCAAATGTTCTCTAAAATAAATATTTTCGCCATGGCAAATCGAGATCCTGGCATGCAAAACCAAAGGAACGATTCAAAACCTTTTTTTGCTCAATTTATTCTAACACACCTTCTACTGCGCATCGTTTTATAAACGACTACCAGAGGTAGCCGGCATTGCGTTGGCGAATATTGTATACGTCCCATATTTGTCTGCACTAAATAGGGTACCCCTGGGCAGGGCCGGATTTAATGCCCCTAAATCCAGCGACTCGGGCGATCCGCCTGGGTCGAAATTTGGTCTTGGGTCGGCCCTGCCCTGGGAGGGGGGGGGGGGGGGGGGGAATTTTGAAACCCCCCTGGCCTATGACCATCTCCGGACCAAATGAGGAAGCCATGCAAAGTTTGGTCGGACTGGGATCGTGGGCGTGGCCGTGCAAGAAGGACCGAAAGGTACAACCAGTATAAACTATCAGCGCTACAGACACTACGCTTCCTCTTGGAGGAAATCGGAAAGATCCATAGCGCTTCTACGAACACCTTTTATCAAGAAGTGATGTGAAAAACAGGGCTACTTATACGTGCAAAGAGTTTACTTATAATGAGAGCTTCGACGTAGGGACCCCGACGACTAAGTCTGTGTCCGTATTCACGTCTAGGCCTACCGTCTCGAAAAATCCTTCATCCCGAAATTCAATTAAGAGCAAAGTATTTCATGCGAAGATGGAAAAGAAATACATTCCAATGCAACGATTCCGACGTCAACGGACGAGGAACGGCGCTCGAGGTCTCGTTTTCCTCAACAGAGACATCTCGTGGGACCGACGTAAAAGAATCGCAATACCTCACATTTTCCTAATATTTGAAATTCTGGTTCTCAACATGCCAGGGTGGAAATTTGTTCTCTCTCCCACGTCCAGTTGAATAGATTAATTACTCTGACTGAATGTACTTCTTTATTGTGCAAAAGTGAACTCGAGCAAAGCGAAGAGAGAAAAAAAAGCAAGTTTAAGCAAATACATTATTCAAAATTTGTTTGCCTTTTCTGTCCTTATTTGATTTCTACCAATTGACACGTTCATATTGCAGGGTAATGAGGGAATGGCAAAATGTAGGTATCTGTGATTCTAATTGCCGAGGGCAACTTAGACGAGTATGAAAAATAAGTCTAGCACGTATTGAAAACTTTTAAAACCAATTTCCTAGCAATTTCCCACCTGGACGAGGAGGAACCACCTTCTTAATCATAAATTATTTCCGAAATTTATCAACGACCCATGAACTAGACTTTTACCATCGGAAGACAGAAAGTATCAGGACGCTTCCATAATTCTCACCATGATACAAACAGTTATAGATGTTAGTAATTTAGAGGCCTTACGTTTCCGTCTTCGTGTCGAAATCGCATGACCAATCTCACTCTCGAGAAATCTGTCGTGCGATTGGACCTGCGATCAGTTCAGTATTATTATACGATAGTATAATCATACTGACCTGATCGCAGGTCGCGAGTGTGGTCGATAGACCACACTCGCGTCCCGCAGGATTCGCTTTGTGGGTGTTGAAAACCTCATAAGACATGAAAAACTCGGAGTTAATTATTAATTAGCCGTCAAGGATAGTGCAATAAGTAATCAGTTATAGAGGGCATCGTTGAGGTCCAAGACGCTGCGCGGTCTACTCATAGAAAGAGCTCAAAAGATGTGGCATCCAGAAAGATAAACTAAAATTGAAAATAAATAATCAAATAATGTTTTTTGTGGAAGTCTATACGCCACAACGGTCAATATGAACCATTCCTAACTTCAACATTACCTTCATGGTTAGGAGATTCAATTGTCTTTTCGTTATACTGTAAATCATTTATTGCCGGAAAACCGAAGCACGTGACAGACACTATGACAAAAAGGGGCAGCATCTCGTACTCTTCAGGAAACCCATAAAAAAAAGGATTCAGCGGGGAAGGCTTCAACTGCTTGGAGTCCTCTGGATCGTTCATATCTCCACCGGCCTGCAGATCGTCTCTCGTTTCACATTAACAGTGCTACGACGTGCAGTGTCGCTCGAAAAGGAGAGGAAAGGAAAAATTTGATGATACAAGAATTTGAATAACATCGTAAAGACCGTACTCCTTCCGATTGAAGAAATTAGCGAATATTTGCAAGAAATAAGTTGGCGCAGGGACCCCGGAACGACGATGAACGTATTCCTATGTATGTGCCTCACTTGAATGCTACAATGCGGATATACCTGAGAATTCGCATGCATCCAGTTGAAGATTCCCTGATGACGTGAGGCATCCCTTATTATTCATCTTTTGGCTTAGTCTTCGCTGTTCTGGTGAGGCCTTTCATGGTGCTGATGACGTTTTGTGTACCTCAAACATTTCCTTCTTAAGTTCGATCAAGGGACAGAGTGGGAAAGTCAACCTATTCTGTGGAATGATGGGTCAGTTGGGTCAATAAGGATAGCGGTCTTTGACCACGTTTATTTTCTAACCCAACTGACCGCCATCCTACAAAATAGTGCTGCGTTTCTGCAAGTTAAATCGGAAAAATTCCCCGTAGACGGCTGATTGCCGTACTTATACTTCTATCAGAAAAGATTTGGCGGGTGAGTAATGGAGCATGATTGAAGTCTGATGGATATATGGGCCAGTTTTATTCAGAGACTACGGATAATACACGTTCGTGTGAAATTGAGCGACTGTCCGAGAGGTACAACTCTTCTTGTAAAGATGCGAAATACAAATGACGTATTGTTGTTCTCCAATGTTCCCCCGAGACCCGGAGGTGAGGAAGCATTGGAGAACAATAATACGTCATTTGTATTGTTGTTCTCCAATGCTTCCTCACCTCCGGGTCTCGGGGGAACCCGGATTCCTGTCCTCGTCTAGTTGCTGCAACGAAATTTCATGTAGAATCGAGCTCTACTCAAATGGTTGCCAGTCTCAAGCGAGGAGTCCATTAATCGTGGAGATTCTAACGTCTGCAGACACCTAGGTCCAGAGGCCTTCCTATCCGTAAGGAAAGGGATCACCGGTGCTACAATCCGGTAACACTTCCGCTCAAGGTTTGGATCAAACCGAGCCGACCAGTCAATTAACTTGGATTCTGCCGCCTGGGGACACCAAGGTCCTGAGGGAGTCGTTCGGAGTCGTGGATCCTACACCGTCGTAGTACCTCCTGGCTCGAGGTTTGAGTGGAGGTCAAACCGAGCAGGTGGTGCGAACGCTGATGTTAATATACCTTGAGGTTCGTGACCCGCGGACATATTGGCGGCCGTTTACTCACAAATGGAGCAGCGCCTTCTGAGCCATTCCACTTCCGTTATAGGTGGATCCACGAATGCATTCGAGTCAACCGAGCTCTGGAGGAGTCGTCCAGCCGCAGACTCTTCGCAGGCTCAAAAGCTTAGAGAGAGCTCCTAGCTCGAGCGGCTGAGTCGTGCAAGCGACCGAGTGGCTCCCTCGGCCTGAAGACGGAGGTTTTCATACCGGGAGGAGACCATAAAGTTGAGTCATTTGTGACCGTTGCGAAGAATTTGTCAACATGAAAGGCGGGGGGGGGGATATGACATGCAGAGCACACGTGCTGATCACATGATTGTTCTGAGAGTTTGTGCCCATTTATCCACATTTCATGTTTGCTACAATAAATTCACTTTCTCGCGCTTCCTGCCAAACAGAAGGAATGCCATTCGCTTGATCTGTGTTCATCCTGTCCTCTTTGGGGTTCGTTTGCTTTGATGAGGAAAACCTAAATGCACTGGTGAGGCAGTATGAGTGTCTAGCATCCAGCTGATTGAGTTATTCTTTAGAGGTAATACATGTCATAAGCCCTTTCTGTTCCAACGGTAATGGGTGTTCTCGCCATTCCGTTCAGAGGGTCTACCCATGTGTTCAATGTGTTCGCGTACGCCACCCCATGCGTGCCTTGCCTATAACCCACACTTTTAACATAAAAATTACTATTTATTTTCTCATCTTTCTCATTGTTAAAAAATGCACCAACGCATTCCACTCATAGAGCTTGCGATTGATATATCACATGTACCGTTCGACTGGTGGTCCACATTTTAAGTATTTCCCTTAAGGGAAATTTTTAATTAGCAGTCGAATAAATTCAATGAGTACTCGAATGTAAAGTACGTCGTTGAGATCCAATTGACTGCGTAGTCAGATCCACGAGAGATCGCTAAAGAAGTAGCAAAAGGGAAAACCCTATTTAACGTTTAAATTAAATAAGATATTAACATATCACATTTTTTGTGCATGCCTATAAAGGACATCGGGTATTCTTAACAAGTTTCAATTAAGGAATTTATTTTTCAATTAGCCACATTCCCACATATGTATGCATTTTGGTCCTCATATTGCGCACTAACGTGCATAATGGCATTGATTTTCTTGGTTTGCTCAAAATATTAGGTTGTTTCACATGAAATGTCCGATTTTGAAGATGAGATTTAAAAGGCTATATTAAAAAAAAATAAAATTTCATTTAATCAAAATATGCTCCATTAGCTTGAATTGTCTTCTCCCAACGNAAAATTTCATTTAATCAAAATATGCTCCATTAGCTTGAATTGTCTTCTCCCAACGGGATACTAAGGAAAATATTCCATTTCTATAAAATTCTACATTTTTTAATTAACAAACTCCTCAAATGCTCCAATTACAGCCTCTCGGTCCCGGAATGTTTTATTCCGGAGAAACAGCTCCAAGTGACAGAAAAGGTGATAATCCGTTGGTGAAAGGTCAGGTGAGTATGGTGGATGCTGCAAAATTTCATTGTCCAATTTTGTTAATTTTCCCACGGTGGTTCGTGACGTGTGGGGTCGAGCATTGTCGTGCAGCAAAATCGGTCCTTGTCTGTTTATCAATATTGGCTGTTCGGTGGCCAATTTTTGATGCATAATTTCAGTTTGCTGACAATATGATTCTGCTGTAATTGATTGTCCCGGTTGCAAAAAAGAATAGTATATGATTTCCTTTGCAGACCACCATACTCTCACCATGCCTTTTTTGGGTGCAATGGCAGTTTTGGTGCATGTCTTGGAGCTTCACTAGCATTCAACCCATGTTGAATTGCGTTTGCATGACATCTGGCTATTCATACCCTTTGAGATACTTTTGCAATTGGATGCTGACAAACAACCTTCTTAAAATATTTATTTGCCATTATGAAGAATCACATTAGTACTCATCTCGAATTGGGGAAAAGGCGCCTCATTGTCCCACAAACAATATTATGGTGATTCTTACGGATTCCTAAGTAGAGATTTATGACCATGAATTAATTCATTCCGTTGATGTGGGGTTCCATACATTGAGAAGGTCTGAAAGGGAAATATTCCAAGCGGTAAAAAAAAAATATCCTACAGAAAAAAAAAACGTGCATGCCCTGTACCAACGAGAATGGGTGCCATATGCCAGAAATTCCCTTCGGTCTGACACAAATGGGCTTGCTCTTGGATGAAGTGAAGGGGTGCCATTTGGCACATTTTCCCTTTAGTCCAGCTCCAATCCTGGTTAATTTCAGACAATCTGTCTCCTTTCTTCCGTCTAAATTATTTCTAGTACATGAAGTTATATTTCTCCTCAGAATAATTTTACGTTGACAACTAAGAATGAACAGCACGAGTGATATATGTATTTTTTTCTTCCTGAATAGCATTCCCAGATGTTCAAGGTTATACATATGAGGTATGTCGTACATCAACTACGTGAAATAATTTTTTAGTTATTTATTTAAAAAATGAAAGTTAAGTCTTGCAGTGAATAGATGGAAAAACAGAAAAACTTAATTCTTTTGTTGAGAGGTGACAACATAACAAGAATATAATGAAATACTCAATCCAACAAAAATTGGAAGCATCTCATTTTTAGAATTACCTCCGATTGCAAACCAATATCAAGGCAAGGCAAATTAAAAATTACACAAAACAATGAGAAAAGTATACACAAGTCACACTCGCCAATGCACATTGTATTCGTTGGAAATATGTTCAAGGGCAACAGAAGTACTTCATACTGTCAACTGAGAAGTGATACATGCTGTCCACTGCCCTTCACGTCTTCCACAAAAGAGATTCTGCATGTTCCAATTCTGCCTCCATGGAACCACAGTCTGTTGGACGAAGATTGGATTAGAAACCATATTTCTCCAATTGGCTCCGAGTCTTTCACTGAGACATCCATAATGCATCCCGCAGAACTGACAAGCATGGACATAGGGCAATTTCCACATGATTCAAATCTATGTGTGGAAGTCATCCTTCGGTCACTCCTGCATGTGAAGATGGACTTGAAGAATAAACTCTTCCTGCAGATGGATAACTGTGCCCGGAAAAATAAGAACCAGTTTATCTGTGCTCTCGCATACCTCCTGGTGGAGACTGGCAAATTTGAAGAAGTCAGTTGATGTCTTCATTATACCCCATGCTTGGAATGCAAACTAGAAGGTTATTACATATTGCACCCCATTAAATCAGTCTTATTACATTGACATCTCACCAGTAGCTTCTAAGGATGTCATTACTTAAGGCTCCTGATGCCTTTACATTTTACTAAAGAAATAAAATGGGTTGATTTTCATAATCTGGAAAAGTGGAAGTTTATCTTTGCAAATTTTCCTTCGGAGTCAAATTTTTACGCAACAGTATTTAATTTCAGATGTAGTGGAACTCTGTTCAAGTAAGATTTCAGGTCTCTGTTAATAGGTGATTCATGTTTTCCTTTCTTTCCACAAGGTGGTTTTTAATTTCCACCCTGTTGGTCACACCCATGAATACATTGATTAGCTCTTCAGTTCCTTGAACAGCTACCTGAGAACCAGAGACACTTGCACAGTAGATGGTGAACTTCGAGATTCAAAGCTTTCAGGGTTCAAATTATGCATTGATTGCTGCAAAATGTGACCTTGCAATGTGTCTTTCATATAATTCTTGCTCAGAAATGTTACATATCATATTTAGTAATTAATGCTTCTTTTTGTTCATGAAAGACCTGATGAAATGCCTGATCAAAAGAAGAGGAAGGCCAGATGCTATCCATGCTGAGGAAGTCACTGTGGTTCATGATTTTCAGAATACTGTGCAGCCTCATTTTCCACAGCATTTCAAGGGACACAGCCTACCTTTGGGATTCAGATTACGCAAGATCCATGGAGTTACCCAACTGCATGTTCGCAAACATGCCATGGCGAATTGGAGCCCAAATGAAGAGGATAACCAGTATGACAGGGAAGCCCTTGGCCCAGATTTAGGGTACTTGGTCCTGAGGGTTCGTGACAGAAGAATTTTCATATTTTGGTTTAGTCAGGAGGTGAAGGCCTTATTGAATTCATCCTAATTAGAAAGGAGGAATACAAAGCCTATTATTGTATCAATACTTTCATAATCTCTCAATAGCTCCCAATCCATCGCAAAACATTCCATGTTAAACAGCATCATTCATGCTGAGATGTTTACCATGAATCCAAACAATGCTATTGGTTGATTTTAGCTATGGTTACCTAGATTTCTTGCAAGCTTTCCTATTACAGAATCTTGTAGAGGTATCAAACAAGTTTTCACTCAAAAATGACATTTCAATTTCATTAGCTCTGCATAGCTCTCGAAATACTCTCTGAAACTGACAAAGCAACCTTAAAAGTGAAATCAGCTCACCCTCAAACTGGAATACTAGCAGGTGCTTTCAAGAAAGGTTCAAGAAAGAATCTTTGATATGCTGCTGCATTAGTAGGTGGTCTAATAATATGTGTTCTGTATTGTCCTCAGACAACTCCAACTGTTGTCACATTTATTTCCCTGGTACATCCTGACTGGGAAAGGGCAGAGTTGAAAAAAGTGAAAACCTCAATACCTCACTACTTTCCGAGAATGGCGTAGGATAAGATTGAAACATGGAAGATGCTATCCTCGATATTCTTGAAATGGTGCAAGTTTCAAATCCTGAAGTATGCCTATGCATCATTTGACGATGCATCAGGCTGCTAACAGTTGATATGTGTATTTGTTACAAGAAGCCACTCCGAACATCTGGATTCTCATGGAACACAAGAGGACATTGACGACACCAGGAATGACTCCAACCATGCTGAAATTCCTAAGGGGCTTGGAAAACTAGTTGCTCAGACCTCTGGAGAAGGTAAAAATGCTTATATACATTAAATCCAAGTGTAGAAGTACATATTGGCTTCATTATCTGCAGGCCATATCCATGGAAACGTGGAATAATTGCTGAGCATTTTTATTGGAGTATTAAAGTGTCAAAGAGAAGGCTATGGCTTCTCTTCTTTCACCATTAATGCAATGATCCCAAGTCAAAAGTTGTGCTTAATGTTGTATATGGGCTTGAATTAGATTTTTTTGCAAGAAATGAGAAAAAAGCATTCAATGCCTGATGAGGCAACAGTGCAACTGTCTGTATACCATTCTCTCCATTGTATTGTGTTTATTTGCACAGCCTATCATCGGTTCGCTGGGAAGCTGCAGGCAGGGGGCATTTAGTGGGCCTGAAGATCACCAGCTGGAAATGCTCGCAGCCTTCTATACATATGATGAGGTATCCCGTCCACGGTTGGGAAAGCTGCAGGCAATAGAAGATGGCAATACAGTGAAGATCCATTGGTATATAGGAGGCTATCCTAAATCGTGGAAACTTATGTTAGGAACCAACAGCACGTCATCTGTTCATCGTGAACAAGGGGCGGAAACTGGCGCTGCTGTCGCGGCACCTTTTGAAGCCATCTTTTTGAGGTCAAACGAGCCTGTAAAACCACGTGGTACCTATGCCGGAGCATTTCTCTGATCCCAACCTCAGGAATCGTGGTGGACGTCCGCCCGAAGTAAAGCTTTACGAGCACACTTTTCACAAGGCAAGATAGGTATACAAGTTCAGGCCTATAGTTGTGTGTCCAATGGATGAGCCTAACTCTTCACTAACGTTACAGAGAACCTGGCCTAGG
>CAJPEV010002455.1:32255-44375 GCA_905338385.1 Darwinula stevensoni | reverse complement strand
ATAAATGTATTTGTTACGCTGACAATTATATTTCTTATTGTTGAAATATGAATTCGAACCGTCATTCAATTAATTGTGCGGCTGAAGGAGCGCATCTAGCCCTAATGTCCGAGGGGATTTCGGGAAAAGTTCATATGACCTGTGTTCCGAATGTATCCGAAAGGTGATGGAAAGCCAAGAATACCAGTTCGATTTCCATGGAAGACCACAGAGACAATCTTTCAAATTCAACATTTTGCAGATGCATTGGGCAACACGTTGCCATTTTTGTACGAAACATGAAATCCTTTGTCAGCAAAATACTTCAAATCTGGATTTTGTCGTGCTGTGATGAAAGTTCCCAGAATTATAAATGAGCAACTGGTTCAAATTAAAATCACCTCATCACAGACTGATACCCATCTCATCCCTTTGACTGTAGTCACTCAATATATAGAATAACAGCTGTTTGTGCTTCCTTGTAGCTGTTCAATATATTGAACTACCTGAAAATGTTGCCCAATTCATTTTTGCAACATGATGAATATATGCATGAATACAAACACAATTCTCCTGAATACAGGAAAAAGCCCCAAGTTCAACAATCATGGTACACCTAACCAAAAAAACTAAGCAGCCAAGGAGTTAAAAATTCAATATTTTGATTTGAAAATTTGATGTAAATTTTTTCTCTTGTTATTTCCATTTACTCTTATCAACACTTATGTCTATATGTTTCCAGAAATACCACCTCTGTGATATGCAAGTGATGATTTAAAATTGACAAGAACTTCATACAAAAAAGACAATGGCTTTCACATCCCAAGCAGCATGTTGACATTAGTATGATATAAAATTGATACATTTTTTGAAATTATATAATTACTATGCATAAATTGTTGTCAGCATATAAGCTTAAATGTTTCCAAAATATAATCTCTACAAAATGCATATGGGTAGATAAAACTGAAATGAATTAAGCATGGAATAGACATCCACCCTGACATGTAGTATATATGAACTTCAGGTAACCAAAGAATGTGAATGTGGAATCCAATTACAGAGCACTCAAGAAATGATCCTATCAAAACTATAAAATGGAAAGTTCCATAATAATTCTAAGATGACTAATATTAATGTGTGAAACATTTGTGAAAAGGACATATTTTCAAGGATATCCAGTGCTTTTTTGGGGCAAATATATTGTAAAGTTCAACATAACCTTATCAGTTTTGGACAAGAATAAGAAAAATATGATTGATGAGGGAGATGGCACAGCCAAGTGATTTGCAAACATTCTGAAGCATTATTACTATGGTAAGAATGTTGTAGAAGTTCAGTCAAAAGGATAGAATGTACTGAAATCTGATGAGGCATTTGCTTCATTCAATTTAGAGCTCAAACATGACTTGTCTTGTAGTTCCATGAAAAAATACAAAGCTGAAAAACTTTCAAAATATCTGGAAGGCATGGAATGTATTCCATTTTGTCAGGCACACTTTCATTCTTCTGTGATCTCCTTCTGTTTCACTGGATTCCAAAGGGCAAACTCTAATTAAACCAGACTTCATGGTGATATTCACCAGCATGATACTGGCAGTTTCATCTCCTTCAATGGTGTTTTCCTCCCTCACCAGGTTTCCATCTTCTCTATCTTCGGCATTTCCTATATGAGGAGATGAATGTCACGCACAATGTTTGTACCTCATGCCAATGGCATCTCTAGAACAGAGCAATATACACACCTCCAAGCCTCCTGATTCAGGCAAGATATGATGCAGTGAAGGGGTTCTCCTACTAGACATCCCACCTTGCCAATGACACAAGCAACTTTGGTTCACGGCATCTAGAGGGAAAGTACCTAACCATAAACCAATAGCAGGAAACTAGATGTGAGTATTCATCATCCAGTGCTTCACCTTTGATATCTATGAATGGCATTTTGATTTTAATGAATTGACATTAAGCTCACTTCAAGCTTATATGCTTTTATTCAATTAGTGACACTTTTCATGGGTAGGAAGAGGCATAATCAATTGCAAATTCATTAGTGCTTCATCAAGTACAAGCTAGGAAAATCTAGCAATCATTATGAATAAGTGGTTTATTTACAAGTGGTAATTAAAATGTGATAATATAGAAGAAGAGTGTAAGGAGTGTCATTGGAGGTACTAAATCATAGGGTCTCTACCATGTCTATATCCATGTCTCTACCATGTACCATTCTATGAGTCAATACAAACATCAATTAAAAATTTTGAAGGCTGAAGGAAAGGTAGAAAGTTATTGTTTGCAGTTGAGATTGTTGATCCCACTTTAGGAGAAAAATAAATCCAAAAGCAAGCATACTCTAAAGGGATTGAGTGAGCATATCTAAAACTTCAGTCACAGGGAGATAGATGGATATATTAACAGAGCAAGAGAGATAAGTTAATCCATGAACATTATTTGGCAAAAAAAAAAAACAGACAAACCTCTTCATAACTCATGGTCAGAGTATGAGAGGTATGATCCCTCTTCAGTGACAGGAGATTCTGGTTGCATCAATGGCTTCAGCAGATATATGGCCATCCAAGTAAGGTATTTGCTGCAAGGATCTGCATGATTCTCTAGCCTGGGAAGATCCAAGAAGGAAAACAGAATTAATTGACCATTCTACAGCTAAGAATCATGTATAACAGTCTGGAGGAAACTTAGGTTAAGATCATCTTTTGATCTATACTTCATCATGAAATCTTTGAATATGGTGAGACCCTAAGCCAGTGGTCCTCAAACTTTTTGAAATGAGGGCTGCACAGTTACTTTGGTCCACCTTGAGTGGGCTGCAGTCAGCCTGGAATTTAAAAAAAAAATGGCAACAATTCTGCAATGTTAACTCTTAAACTGGCTGCTCAAATTTCAAGTCAATGTACTTAAAGTCAGGAAATCTCATTTAAAAAATGAGTGGTAATCATGAATTGCTGATACCTACCTGGGTCTATAGATACTTCAACCACTTGTAATCGCCAAAAGTGCCACTACTTGGAGTTAGGGCTCATGTAAACGCATTGGTTTTAGGCACTGCTCTGTTCCTGGTTATATTTTTGACAAGAGCTCCTTCTTCTCTCATCTTTCATGACTTACTTTCAAGATTAGATAATTTCTTTGTAGTATATGATCTCTCCAAATTTTAGGTTAGTTCAGCAGGAGCACACTCAAATTTAAATATGAACTTATAATTACAGGTTTCTGAATATCTTGAATGATACGGAGCTTCCTAGTTATGAGCGAAAGACTCCAAACCTGTAATAAAGCATCCTTTATTGCCATTCTTCAAATGAATTCTGGTTAAAGGAATAAATTAAACAAAATTAAACTGTTAGTACATCATAGTGGGCTGCAGTTTGGATATGACTGCTCTGAGCAAAGGCTAAAATAAAAGCATGTCTCCAGACCACAGGTCAAAATGCTTAAGCAGGGAGAACTATATGTCTAGGTGAGTTTAACTTTGAATTCATTTCAAGAGGTTAGCCTTTGACTGAACAACGAGGGCAAACCAGTCAGCTAAGATATGGAGAAGGCACAGGCCTTGAATATTCAAATTTCATCAGTCTTCACTATGGAAGGCCAGTTGGAGCCTGTAGAGCTCAGTGGCTGTACTCTCATATTAAAACCTTTTGGATCTGAAGCAAGGGTAAGGAAACTGCTCAAGGGGCTAAATGCCAATGAATCCTCAAGCCTAGATAACACTTCAATGCATGTTCTTGAGAACTATGAGAATCCACAGCTTGTTTTCTCACCATCCTGTTCAATAGATCCTTGGAAGCTGGGAAACTGCCTTCTGGCTGGAAGACAGCCAATATTTCTCTCATCTTCAAGAAAGGGGACAAATCCTAACTCGAAAATTACAGGCCAGTGGCCCTTACATCAATTTGTTGCAAGGTTCTAGAGCACATCATTCACTCACATATAAGTGATCAGCTACAGATTTGCAGAGCATACTTTCCAACCAATAACAATATTGTAAAGGGTATTCACATACAACCCAACTCTCCACCAGTGTGAATGATTGGGCATATAGCATAGACCAAGGATCCCATATTGACATTATAATCCTAGACTTCACCAATGCCTTTGACAAGTGGTCCATGAAAGGCTGCTTTCCAAGCTGCCATCTCAATGTCTCTGTGGATCTCTCCCCCTCATGGATGAGGAATTTTCTAGCAGACCATAGGCAAAGGGTACTTGTAAATGGGACCACCTCTGATTGGGTACCAGTAAAATCAGGGGTGTCACAAGAGTCAGTTCTTGGGCCACTACTATTTACTCCAAAGATCAATGAGACTATTGAAAACATGGACTCTGAAATCTGCCTGTTTGCTGATGGCATCATCTACTGTTTGATTCACAATAAAGATGACCATGAAACCCATCAAAAACGATCTTAACTAATTTGGGGAGTGGTCAGACTCCTGACCACTCCCCTAATTAGTTACATGGCTCCTGAAGTTTAAACCAAATAAGTGCAAGGTACTCATGATAAGCAAACATCAACACCCATTAAGTGAATCCTACCACCTCAACAGTGCTTTATTAGAAGTTCTAGATTAATGCTTCTAGTTGAGCATGTATAGGCCGTGCATATTGACTCTATTTTAGGCCTATGGTCAATATTAATTTTAGACCAATGCTTCAACTTTCAGTGAGCCTAATGTTAGACCAATAGGCCATTCTTCAATGGCCTTAGCCTACCCTGAACTGAAAATATATCAGTAAAAGACCCCCCCAAGTCTCAACAAAATTAAGATTCTGCGGGTAGGAATGGAATGAAAGTTAGCGACGAGCCAACGCATCTAACCTTGGACCTAACTCGTAAATCCTCACCAACCACATGTGGGGAGCCTATAGGAACAGAACGTCCCATGCTGAAACAAAATTTATTTTCCATTTCAGTTTGGAATTTTGAATTTCCCAGATGCACACTGCAGAATGACCGCATGCACAGTATCAGTTGCTACAATGGGGTGCACCTGCTACCAAGCACATTCCCATGAAGTAATGTGAAAACCAATTTTCAAAAGCTTTCCCCTTCTTAAACCTTTCTTTCCCCTCTCCCTATTTCTGCGGGGCATACAAACGTTAGATCTAGGCCTAACCGACAGAATGCATTCAGAAAACCACAAGGCCTACCTTCTTTTTTCAAAAAGTAACTTAACTCTCGAATTACCGGACCAATTAGGCCTATATGGGTAAAACCGTGCTCTTCGAGGCATCTGGTTGAGGATATGTAACGTTAGGCCAATCGCAGGCCTATTCATACTTTCACAAACCATTCCAGAAAGAACGTGTACCGTTAGACCGACCAGAGACAAGTTTCGAATTTCATGAACCATTTCAATGCGGATCCGGAACATCAGACCTACCTGTAGCTAACCGAAACATCCCGATCAGGTCTGCAGAGAAAATGCCTTCAAGAAAAGCATGCAATCCACGGTGCGCGCCATCCTGTTCCTTCAGGGATGCAGGGATGTCTGGACGTGACCTCTCCCATCGGTCACACCTGACCGCTGTAAATGGCTTGCAGAATCGGGGGAAGTGGAGGAGAGAAGGGCCAAAAAGAAAATCGTCAGCCAGTCTGCGTCATCCGTTAAAGCTGCAGGTCCGACCGAACAAACAAAATCCAGAATTGTTTTTTTTTTGTCAGGTGCTACGGAAATAAATACGGTTAGACTGTGCCAGATTTAAGGTGACCCGATTTCTGAGTCGTGAGAGTGGGACGCCCAATAAGTACATTCCCTTAAAACCAAATATAAATGTATTTGTTACGCTGACAATTATATTTCTTATTGTTGAAATATGAATTCGAACCGTCATTCAATTAATTGTGCGGCTGAAGGAGCGCATCTAGCCCTAATGTCCGAGGGGATTTCGGGAAAGTTCATATGACCTGTGTTCCGAATGTATCCGAAAGCAAGAGGGCGTTATCAAGTCATCAGAAGAGGGATATTCCCGACATAAATGCAGAATGGTGTCGAACCCGCGAACACGGAAAACAAAAAGAATGAAAATTTCACGAAATTTGCGAAAACAGAATTTAAAACCCAATGAATGACATAAGCACGTTCGATATCCGAAACAAAGCTGAAGTGGATTGATTGATTGATTGATTGATTGATTGAGGGATTGATTGCTGCTTGCTGAGGGCCCAAGCTAAGCTAAGCAGGGCCCAAGCTAAGCAGAGGCTGGGAATTTTTCCATCCTCCGCAAGAGAAAGGAAGAATCCCGAGGAGACGCTTTCCCGTGCAAATCGAAAATATCCATTAAGAAAAACGAAACACCTGAAAGAAACCCCCGAGAACCGCCGGCATCGTCGAATCTGCCGCTAAGAAAACGGAAAATACTCCGTTTCAGATCGTCAAAGGTCCCCGAGCGATTCCCATCCCGCCTCAAATTTGAAGACTCCGGAGACTTCCCGTGTCGGTTCCCTCGCCACTGTGACTGCTCGAGCTCGGCTGAAGGGGAGCCCCGGGCGATCCACACCGAGGAGGAGACAGCCGAACGTGGAGATTCCCGAAAATGGAAAATCCGCGAGCGAGTGATGACGGAACCTGGTACATCCTCGTACATCCTCGTACATCCTCGTACATCCTCGTACATCCACCACTCTCATCCATCGGTAAGATTGCAGCATAGCTTAAAGGATAGTACTTATATTACTTATAGATTATATCAGTGTGTCCACGTGGGTTTCATTAAATTAATTACATTAAACACACTATGACTAGTGCAATGAATACTAGTGGACCGTTCTGCTGTCTGCGTTCTTCCTGCTGTCAATGTCAATAGGGAGGATGTCGGGAAACGTCACCTGGACGATCCGGATGCTTCTGAATTCCCCGCCCTCCTTCCAAACCCTCGAATCCGGTTTGCACCAACGGAGGAGGAAGTCTGTGCCTGTTGCACCGACATCTCTGGAGGATGTTCGCGTGGAGGATGTTCGCATGGAGGATGTTCGCATCTCTTGCAACTGGGAATCAACGCAGGACGGACGACAGTTTCTTCAGTCGTCTTCCTTTGGGGTCATACCATGTCAGTCCGCACACTTTTTTCTCCGACCCCCTTCCAGTTTCGATGAAATTCGGCATGCTGATAGTGCCTAATGAGGAAATAAACTACAACAAATTTCAGCTCCATGTATTAGGCATTCTGAGAATGAGAGTCGATAATTTAAAAAAAATCGACAATTTTGGCGCACCTTGCGCCCAGTGATCGCAAAAAATCCTCACAACTCCGCCTGTAATAAAGACGAAGCCACGGCAGCAAAAATAGCGCAGAATGAAGAGACCACGACCTCCTTCCTTTCTTCAACCACTTCCCGCAGCAAAAATTCAACCTCCTCGTATTGCTCTCTGAGAGAATCAACGGGAACGAAATTTGGCATACTTCTTTCCTCTCTCACCACAGAATCGCTCCTGTAAATTTGAAGCTCCATCTCCCAGGAGTTGTGGAGAACACTGAATCTCGTTTTTGGAGGATGGGAATTTCATTACGTTTTTTTTTTCTTCCCCCCCCCTGGATAGCCACTCCTGCATGATTTTCGGAGGAAATAGACCAATCATTAGAAAGATTTTGACTCGCAGATGACGAAAAGTGGCTTTTTTGTTGCTTGCGATGGTCCATTTCGCCATAAAAAAGTGAAATTAGCCGTCGTCGTTAGTCCTGTGCTCTCCCAGTGTTGCCGGATACCGTGCCGAAATTATGCCAAGACTGTTTCAACCTTCGTATTGACGTCTGGATCTTCTTTTTTTTTAATGTATGAGACATTTTTGTTCTGAGTTCATGAGTTGAGCCGAGAATGAAGCGGTTGCGAGCAGTTATCGATCGATTAGTGAGATATGCATATATATATATTATCGGACATCACTGAATTAAGAGGATGGCGCGTACCATGGATTCCACGCTCGAAGGTATTCTCTCTTCAGACCTATTCGAGATGGTTCGAGGAACTCCAATCGGTCTAACGTTCCACGTCCCACTGAAATGGTTCATTAACGTAAGAATAGGCCTGCGATTGGCCTAAGGTTACGCGTCCTCAGCCAGATATCTCGAAGACCACTATTCACCCTTATAGGCCTAATTGGTGCCGTAAGTCGAGAACTGAGTTTCTCGACAGGAATTCTTTACTTGCAGAGTGGTGAACGCGTAGAATGCGTTAATGACGAAGTAGTGGCTGCCCCGCGCTGTGACTATCTTTAAGAAGAAACTGGATGCTTTCATGGACAGGCAAAAAGGTGGGGGGCAATGTTGACATTAGGCACTAGACAGTAAGCAACTAGGATAGTAAAAAAAATATATATATATATATACAAAAATATTTAGCTTTAAGAGGGTTAGGCCTACCCTAAAATTAAGGAACGCTCGACTTCGACACGTGATATCGAAATGGGCGAAATCGCCTCTTGATATCACAATCTTGAATCTTTTGAAAAGAAAAAGGTTGGCCTTGGCGCGACCTGAAGGCAGTCTGTTGGTTAGACCCAAAGACATTATACTAAGAAGAATGGACACTGCACAAAAGCAGGATAACCTCAATGGCGGTATATGCCCTGGTGGTTGGCCCGAGAACTAACATCAACGTTTCCTGGAGCGGAGCGCTAGTGTCTCTTGAACGAATTCGCGCGCGAAGTCCGGCGCCATTTCTATTGCGCGTGACTGATCGACAAGGCTGGCGGAAGACCATGGAGAGGAGTTGGGGAAACAATGTGAGGAGGAGGAGAGGATGTTTGCTGCGTAGGTTACCTATGTAGTAAGGAATAAGTTTGGTGTTTTTTGTTGTTAATTTACGAACTGCATTGGTTTCATGAACTGGAGATCGCTGAATCACAAAGGCAATCGCATCTATTGCCGTGAACATTTTGGCTTAGCTGCCAGCGACAATGTGTGCGAGTAGAAGCCAGCTGTAACCCAACTGGACCGGAATAACTTTAGGCTGTAAATCCAAAGCAAAGCTGCAAGATCCACAGCCTGTTTTTGTCCCTTCTAAATTGAAGTCATCCCTTTCTAACATGCCTGTCAATCCGAGACGCGAAAATATTGACTTTTTCGTTAGGGTCATTGAGGTTACTGAGCATTTTACTTCATTCGCCCTTTACATGAATAAATCATAGGCCTAGTGCAAAGCCCTAGTTGAACACATGCGCATGCCTTTCTGGATCCTTGGAAAGCCGATGCAACCGAACATCTCCACCCATTTAGCCAAATTTCTCCTGGCACGGTACATAGGCGCAGTACTTTGATCCAGAAGCAGCCATATTTCATGCGACATTCCAATCCAACGATCCCATTGGTCAGTTCTGCGTAGTTCCGGGTCCAGCCACCAGGGCAGGAGGTTTCCCCGACATGAAAGGCGCCGCCACAGAGTGCCCAGCCTTCTTAGTATAAGGTCTTTGGTTAGGCCTAGGCCTAACGTTAGTGATTCCCGTAGCGATGTTCAACGTGCAGATTAAAACCTGTTTGAGCTGAAATAGTCTTAACCTTTCACAATCAAGAGATGCTTGTAAGATTCTGCCAATCCAATGAAACTGTAACTTCAGAATATATATATATTTTTTAAATGACGGATCCAGTTGAAATGGAAAACACGTACAATATGTGACTGCTGCAGGGAAAAAAAAAGATTCAGAACCTTGAACAAGCAGATTTATGAATAATGAATGTGTCAAATTTGAATATGCAAACAAAATAAGTGCGAAAAACAACCAGATTCACGGCTCTTTGGGAAGGAATCATATTTGTTTCAAGAGAATCTTTATTTGTTTTCTTATTTTAGGCTCGTCACGTTGAAGGATGAAGTCGACTGACTCGGCGATTCACGACAATTTGGAGATTTTGGATCTCTTGAGGAGCAAGCACATGCCTCTGGCCCAGTAGATGCTTAACCCGGTCCCGATGAAAAGAAAGATCAAATTCGTATACATAAATCCTGTGATGACCTTTACGCTCATGAGACCACGAAATGCTATGAACGGTATGACGAGGACCCTGCTGGGAACGAAGACAGCCAACGTGATGATCAACATAACGTTCCTACCGAACTTCCGTCCCAGTTCTTGTAACGACAGGGCTGCGACAAGGAGGAAGTCGGAGGCCTCGAACAGCGCAAACATGAGACTCCCGAAACGAGAGCCGTTTGCGAACCATCCCATGTACGTGGCTGCCAAGGCACCACTATGGTGGACGAACAAAGGCAATTTCCGTTTCCCGGTGTGAGCGAGCGCTGCGATGAGAAACCAAACGCTCACGACGATGTGTGCCATGTAGAGCCACCAGACGTCGCTGTCCACGGGGTGATGAGGGTACCCGTCCCAGGTGAGGGAAACGTTCCACATCCACGGCTTGTCCCAGAGCACCACTGCGTCCCAGACGAATAGAGTCACGTACAAGATCAGTTCCCAGGCCCGTTCGGCGAACTTGGCTGCAGAATTGGGCTTTTCCTCTGGAGGGATGAGAGGATTCATGAATTTCCATCCCAACGGCTCTAGCCAGCGTCTCATGGCGAAGTGGGTCAGCTGATACGTCCCGATCGCAAGAGGAAGCGCCCACAGGGCTGGTCTTGCATCTGCGTGGCCTGCGTGCCCATCCAGGTGATCGGCGGTGCGGTTCGACCAGCCAGTCGTCTCCATGGTGTCTCAATGCAACTCCGTCCTATGTTGCAAATGACACGAAAAGCGGTCGGTGAGGCAATGGAATGTCCGTGAGTATACGGTTTCAAATACAAAGTACAAGACCATTTCTACAGGTTCTACTCTTATTTAAGGGTTTTATGGAACCATGAAGAAAATCCTATGGCGATAAAATTTGCTTCAAAATTACAAGACACGGTTTGGCAGGCCAATGAAGAATTTCACTTTACAATTCACGCTAACGCGTTCGAACCTTCTCGATCCGAACAAACGCTCCTCATTTTTCTGAATTGTTAAATCTAAAATTAGCAGCCCTGCTCACTCAAATTCTTGCATGGTGTTCGATATGAATTATATATACCTTTGGAAACCATCACAATGTTTTTCGACGTTACACAATGGAATACAGTTTGTTTCTTTGGCTGGAATGCCACATTTTTCTTCAGTAAAACTTTAACTTATTGAAATTCGGCGATTATTTGACCAATAGAGCAGCTCCATATTCCGAACGAAATTATGAACCAGGAAATAAAAGATTTATTTCGTGCAACCCCTAACCCTTCCCTCAGGAGAGTACGCAATAATTCGGTCGCCCCGTGTAAGACGTACTCGGAAGTGCGCAAAAAAGTACGAGAACATCACCTTTGAACTGAATTATACTAATGAGGTATCTGACGACAACCTCATGGGTTCGGCATGCCAAGGGCCTCGACGCCGATATCCGAACCTCGTCGAACTGCTGTGCCGAATGTCCAAAGAAGTCGAAGCATTCTGGGCTGTGAGGGGATGCCCCACAAAAATTTAACTTTTACCTTTTAACAAATTTAACTTTTCATGAGCGTAACATCGCGTCAGTTATGCGTGTGCCGCGTTTCACCTCCTATTTCTGCCCAATTCGCTAGGACAAAGAAAAAATTCATTGAAAACGTCACCGCAAAAATATGCCCCCAGGGGATTCATCGGAAAATCGACGCTCTTCCTAAACTCGGTTCCTCAGTTTCATGCAAATATTCAGCCTTCGATGTCTCTCTGTTTGACCGAAGGAGAAGAATTATTCGAGAAGACCTCCCCCCCCTCCCTAAATGTGTGCCTCCAGGGAATTTATCTCCCAAGTCTGACTTTTTCTGAATTCAGCATCCCAATATGTACTAATGTTTCAAGTTTCAGATTCCTACCACATCTAGAATATGGTTATAATAAGCGTCAGTCACGATCGCCTATATTAGGCCTTATATATAAGGCAGCAGCGTGGCGCAGCGCTTGAATCGGAGCCCCTTCGATCACCAAGTTAAGCAGCGTCAGCATGGGCACAACCTGGATGGGTGACATGGGAAGATCGAGCTGCTTGCCTAAGGCGGTGCTGGGCACTTCACCGATAAAGGGCGGATGAGACTCTCGACAGTCCAACGGCCGTGGTGCCCCATGGATCAGAGGATCACCATGTGCACCCAGTGCAACAGGTGGATGTGGCGCATGCGCC